>PVIY010009098.1:10262-74090 GCA_004026745.1 Myrmecophaga tridactyla
ATAAAGGTAGAATAATCTCTACTCAGTGCTGTATGTTTGAAACTAATGAGATCATCTCCCTGGTTGATGTGATTTAGTTAAGAATGGTTGTTAAACTGGATTAGGGGATGACATGTCTCCACCCATTTGAGTGGGTCTTGATTAGTTTCTGAAGTCCTATAAAAGAGGAAACATTTTGGAGAGAGAGATTCAGAGAGAGAGTGACGCTACGAAGCAGAGAGTCCACGAGCCAGCAACCCTTGGAGATGAAGAAGGAAGACACCTCCCGGGGAGCTTCATGAAATAGGAAGCCAGGAGAGAAAGCTAGCAGGTGATGCTTTGTTCACCACGTGCCCTTCTGGCTCAGACAGAGAAGCCCTGACTGTTTGCCATGTGCCTTTCCAGATGAGAGAGAAACCCTGAACTTCATTGGCCTTCTTGAACCAAGGTATCTTTCCCTTGATGCCTTTGATTGGACATTTCTATAGAGTTGTTGTAATTGGGACATTTTCTCGGCCTTAGAACTGTAAACTAGCAACTCATTAAATTCCCCTTGTTAAAAGCCATTCCATTTTGGTGTATTGCATTCCAGCAGCTAGCAAACTAGCAAACTAGTTGGTGCCTTGAACAGGCACCAACAAGAATTTACCTTTATTCAAGAAAGGAAAATGAAGTTCAGGGTTTCTCTTTCAACTGGTAAGGCCAATGGTGAATATGGAGATGTGTGATTGTCCTCTCTCCAGGTCTCTAGTTTCATGAAGATCCCCCAGGGATGTATTCCTTCTTTATCTCCAAAGTTCTCTGGCTGCATGAGCTCTCATGGTTCTCATGGTTCTGTTGCTCTCTCATGGCTCTCATGCTTTTTTTCAAAAATACTTCTTCTTTTAAAAGCTATCAGTAAACTATTCAAGACCCACCTGGAATGGGTGGAGTCACAAATTCATGCAAGCCATCTAATCAAAAGTTACCAATCACCCACCCAATTTGTTGGGTCAGATCTCCATGGAACAATCAAAAAGCTCCCTGCTAGCAATATTGTATGAGGATTAAAGGGCATGATTTTTCTGGGCTCCACCACAGATTCAAACCTGCACAACCCTAATCCACTGAACTTCAGTAAATTGTGCCAGGAGAACTGGATATCCATATACAAAGGAGTGAATGAGGATCCATAACTCATATCCCACATAAAAATTAACTCAAAGTGAATAAAAGGCCTAAATACAAAACTCCTAGATGAAGTAGAGGAAAGCATCTTCAAGTCTTAGTGATAGAAAGTAGCTTCTTAGACCATACACCCAAAGCACAAGCAACAAAAGAAAAAAAAAATAGATAAATGGGAACTCCTCAAGATTGCATACTTCTGTGGTTCAAAGGACTCTGTCAAAAGTGTAAAAGGGCAGCTAACTCAATGGGATATAATATTTGATTACTATATATCTGATGAAGGTTTGCTATATAGTATATATAAAGAAATCCTACAATTTAACAACAAAAGGGCAAACTCCCCAATTATAAATATGTAGGATATATGAAAAAAACTTAAAATATAGAATATGGGTTACCTAGAAAAAGACAGAAGTTAGAGAAGGGAAGTGGTAATCTAATATGATCAGAATGTATGATGAGATTGTGCTGGCTTGAAGATATTATGTATCCAAAAAAAAAAAAACATGTTTTATTCCTTATCCAATCTTGTGGGGCAGCCATTTCTTTTAATCTTGATTCACACTAGAAGGTTGAAACTTGATTAGATCATCTCCACAGAGATATAGAGCATCCAATTGTGGGTGTGGTCTTTTGGTTATGTGGAGATATGACTCCACCTATTCTAAGCAGGTCTGGATTAGTTCACTAGAGTCCCTTAAAAGGGGAAATATTTTGGAAAGAGTTCAGAGCAGATGAAGACACATGAAGAACAGACCTGACAGAGCCAACATGAGACCCAGATATTTGGAGAGGCAAGGCCCAGCAGATTTTGCCATGTGCCTTCCCACAAGAGGCTAAGCAAGCAGTACTCAGAGTTGTATCCTGAAGGAGCTAAGTGAAGGTCCACAGGTGGCAAGTGAGGAAACCCCACAGGAAACAGAGGCTTAAAGCAATGGAGCCCAAGAGCAAGAGGATGACAATACAGCAGATGCCAGCCATATATCTTCTCAGCTGAAAGAGGTGTTCTGGATGGCATCAGCCTTTCTTAAGTGAAGGTAAACTTTTGGTGCCTTGGCTTGGATATTTTCTCAGCACTAAAACTGTAAGCTTGTAACTCATTAAGTTTTTTTAAAAGCCATTCCATATATTATATGTTGCATTCCAGCAACTTAACAACATAATACATAGGTCAAATTTAAAATGTTTGGAAATAGATATGGGGTGAGGGTAGATCATTAGTGGGAATATAAGGAATAGTGCTGTATGTTAGGTGATCTTGGTTGAAAGGTTGTTAATCAGTATACGTTCACTGATTAACACTAAAAATTTGAATAGATACTTCAATGAACTGGCACAAATGTATGACACTGGCACAAAGAGTTAATAATAGAGTGGTATGCAGGGGAAAATACCTATTACAAGCTAAAGACTATAGTTAACATTGAAATACCTTAAGATTCTTTCATCAACAGTAACTTGTGTACCACACCAACACTAATGGTCAATAATTGGGGTAGATCAGGAATATGTGGGGATTTGAGTTTTCTTTTCTGTGTCAATCTAATAAATTTATGTTGGCATGATGAAAATGGTTTAAAAGTGAGTGCGATATTGATTGCACAACTAAGTGATGATACTCTGAGACATTGTATAATTTGGATGATGAATGAATATATCTCAATAAAATCTGCAAAAAAACATGACTGGGATAAATAACTTACTGCATATTTATTAAGATTTAAGTAAAGAATTTGATATAGAAAAAAGAAATAGAAATATTTAGTATTGCTGCAGTTTTTTTGTTTTTTGTTTTTTTTGTTTTCTGGAAGAGGGAAGACAGTCAACAGAATGACATGGTATTGTCAGGTCAATTAAGATAAAGACTGATAAATGGACATTAACTTTGATGACATTAAGACAATTCCTAACGTTTGAAAGCATGATTTATTTAGAGTTATGAGGTTGGAAAACAGATATATATTATATAAATATTAAGAAAGGGGATGGAAATAAAAAGTTCCAATGGAGATAATTCATTGCCAATTTTTGTTGTGAGGGTAAAAGAGAATGGTGGCTCAAACAGGACTTGGACTTAAATATTTGTTTCATTGTTTCTATTCCACATATTTTACAGGTGAACTTGTGAGAGACTCATGGAATATCTAATTGCTGATGAGAAGGGAAGGATAAAGATCATGAAAGGGCATAACTACTAATAAGTCTAAGGGAGTTGCAAGAAGTTCAAGAAAGCACTAGAACAAAGACAACTTCTTAGCTTGAATGAACAGTGAAAGAGAAATGACTCTGTTGATTGACTAGATTTCAAATAAGGGATTTCCTTTAAGTCTATTTTGTAGAGCTATTTAACTTGTGTGAGTGAGATGTTGTTTGGGGAACTGAGTTTTGAGGGTGAGTTGGGAGGTTTGAAATAGATTTTGTAAATTTGGAGAATAAGCTGACTATGGAAATGTTTGAGTGATGAACAGAGTCATTGGATCTATTGAGCTGTTGAATTTAATATGTTACCAATTTCCCTGATTGTGTGATTTTCTTCAGCAGGAATAAGCAACCTAGGCAGTGTCAGAAATAGTGAAGGAGAGCAGTTAGAATTTTCCATTGGTGACATTTTGTTGTGTCAAGAGAGTAATGGACAATGGGCCAAAGAAGTTTAGCATATCAGCAATAATATTCAAAGTGATTGAGCATATAATCTAAGCTAGATAGACAAAGAAAGGAAATTCAAAGGAGGTTAATGCAAATGAAAATGGACTAGAGATACCTATGAAGCCAGCTGATTAATGTGAAGGAGAAATCAATCACTTAATCAAGAAAACTATAAATGTTAATGACTGTGTTTAAAAATTAGAATATTGTCTTTGTTTGGATTCCCCCAGACAACAAGAAACAGGAATTTGAATCCAAGTACTTTATTGGGGATGTAATCACAGGACATACTCACATGGGAGTAGAAAAAGGTGATATGGAGGGGATGGAAGCCACTAAGGAGTTTATTGTTTAGCAAGTTACCACTGTGGACAACTGTGAAGCTGAACCATACTGGTGTACTCAGGGAGTCAGGGTACAATATATCTCATAGTTAACTTGCTGAGGAACAAGGAAATTGGGATATTTGGCTACCCACTTGTTCTAGTTTGCTAGCTGCCAGAATGCAACACACCAGAGATGGATTGGCTTTTAATAAAAGGGGATTTATTTTGTTAGTTCTTCAGAGGAAAGGCAGCTAACTTTCCACTGAGGTTCTTTCTTATGTGGAAGGCACAGGATGGTCTCTGCTGGCCTTCTCTCCCAGGCCCCTGGGTTCCAACAACTTTCTCCGGGGTGACTTCTTTCTGCATCTCCAAAAGCCTGGGCTGAACTGTGAGTGCTGAGATGAGGAATGCGAGCTGCTTAGGCTGTGCTCATTGCGGTCTCTCATTTAAGCACCAGCCAATTAAGTCAAACATCCTTCATTGCCGCAGGCATGCCTCCTAGCCAACTGCAGATGTAAATCAGCAACAGATGAGGTTCACGTACCATTGGCTCATGTCCACAGCAATAAAACTAGGTACGCTAACCTAGCCAAGTTGATAACTGAATCTAACTACCATACCACTATTGTCATCATTTAGAAGAAGTCTACTCCTTTGCATTTTGTTTGCTTTGCATAGTAGTCAGAAAAAGCCCTCAAGCAAAAAATGCGCTGGCAATTGTAAGTCAGTCTACTTTGCATGGAAGGGAAATTTCCAAGGGTAAGTGTCAAGAAGATATGGTGCACCACTAACAATTTCTGCTAAAAGTATTCTTTTTTAGAGTAGATACCTAAGGACAATTATGTTAATTGGCATTATCTCTTCTCTTTTTTTTTTTTGAGGGAAGTTAAGTCATATAGTTAAGGCTGAAATTGTAACTCTGACTATTGATATATCCAACAGGTCTTATGATGTTGTATTTTGTTTATCATTCAGTTAAAATATTTTCCAACATCAATTGTGATGTGTTGTTTTATCCACATTGTTTAGATTTGTATTGCTTAACTTCTAAACTTGTGGAGTTTTACAAATTATGCATTTTCAGTAAATTTCAGTTGGAATTAAACATGCTGCTTAAATTTACTATGAGGATCCTGGGCCCCCACCTCAAGCCCTCTCCATCATGAGAACATGTCACTGCACACAGCTACCTGCAAGAATGGGGACAGACAGAAAAGGTCAAAGAATGTAACCTCTCCTTTGATAACCAAAACTCATGAAACTGCTTTGTAACCAACTCTCATGAGACTGCTAAACTTCATAAGCCGTTGCCTCAGCACACCTCTCTCTCTCTTTTTCTCTCTTGGCTTTGTGTGTACTGCAGACTTTCATCTCCCAACTGGCCACCATTAAGAAAATCTTGTTCCTGTCCATAAGCCCCTAATTAAACTCATGAATAATCTATTTAGTATGTTTTTGGTCTCAGGTTTGCAGGGCTGCAATGTTTGGTGAGCCAGCCAGGAGGACAAAGAGCTGGTAGCCATAGGGAACAGGAGTCTTGGAAAGGGGGTGATCCCAGTGTGACCTGATTTCTTGGTCTGGGAAGGGGTAATTCACTTGTTTGATGACGTTGAAGTCAGTTGGCCATTGTGGGTGGTGTGGCCAGCTGTGGAAGGCCATCTTAAGGAAGACAAGAGAAATCTGCAAGTCCACAGGGGCCATTGCCATGTACTGTTTCAGAAAAATAAAGAAATCAGCATATTTGTATGATGTATTAAATTAGTGGCTATTCCTTATAGATAAGAGTTTAGAAATATTAGCATGATGGTAATATTTTTACCCATCCCATTTAAGGGGGTAATATCCCATCCCCCTTAAATTTTGAGCCAGGGTGATGGTCTATGTGTTTTTTTTCAAAAGTAGCTTGCTGGGAAGTATCTCACTCCCAGGGATGGTGTTAACTAATTAAAACATATATGAGTTTTAACGTTTGGGCTGAGTGAGGAATGAAAAGTTTCTAATTCCCCCCAAATCCCAAGAAAGCCATTAGTTGTTTTGGCATATGTGGCATAAGAAAACATTGTACCTTATAAATTACTATAAAAGGAATAAATTTGCCTTTTGTAACCATACCATAAACAATAACTTGACAGGCCAGTCAAGGCATGGCAGTTCAAAATTAATTAACCACAATTAATCCCTGGCTATTACAATGAAAATGTAATGATCCTGAGACATTTTTTAGTTCTGGAAGAGTCACTGGTTAAAATGACATCATCAATATATTGAAATAGAATTACATTTTCCATTTAGCCAAATCCTTTGCTACGAGTCAAAAGCAGATGGTCAGACTATGTGAGTAGCCTAGTTGAAGCATGATGAAAATCCTTTGTTCTCTTTTCCAGGTGAGAGCAGAAGTGGGTGGACCGGCCCTACTTAAGGGAATACTAAAGAATTGAGTACCAATTCCTTGCAGTAAGGAGACAACTTTTAGTGCAGTGCAACACTGGCTTAGTGGCAGAATTTTCACCTGCCATGCCAGAAATCCAGGTTTGATTCCCAGTGCCTGCCCATGCAAAAAAAAAAAAAAGACAACCTTTAGAAATGTAGTATACAAGTTAATGTCACTGTGCATTTGCCTCCAAACTTCTTTTTTTTCTCCTTTAAATCATCAGATAAAGAATCATGGGATTCCAAACCTTTTGGATCCCAGTCAGGAGAAGTCAGGATATACCTCCTATGCCCCTTGGGAATTCTATATTCTTTTATTTCTTTAATTTTCTTTAATTCTCAATTACATGAATATATAGATTTCCTGTGCAACTATCATCTTTTTCATTTTCTCATTTAATCATTTTGTACTGTTTCCTGATATGCTAAGGTTTTTTTAATTAAATAATTGATATATTATTTTAGAAAATTTCACAGATCATTTGAAGCATCACCAGGGAAATTTGCTTCCAGAAGATAATTTGGATCAGTCACAGGGAGTGTAAAAGGACAGGCTATGGAGGTGAATTTACCAAAACACTGGTAAACCTTGGTTATAACACAATATCACTGGATAGTGTAGTCTTTATTGTTGTTATCTAACACCTTCCTGGCTAGTGTTATCTAACATCTCCCTACATTATCTAACACCTTCTCAGTGGTGTAGTTGTTGGTATTGGACTGTAAAGGAAGAGTGCTGTGTCAACCATGTATGATGCAGATGGACAATATTACATAATGACAGCTGGGATCTGTAAAACCCTGCACTATAATATCTGGGATATAAATATGTTCACAAATAAGGTGGAATCCAAAATTTACTAAGCAATAGCCTTTGTTTGCCATTCCAGTTACTGAAACTATATCATAAATGGAAAAAAACATTCGTGTTGTAATGGACTGGAAAAATACTGTATACATTATTGACATATAGTGTGTTAAACATTATCTCTCTGCCAAATCTACATGTTGCTACAAAAATTTGTAATTTATTGAAATAATTAAATGAAAATCAAAAGTGCGTTGGAATTCTGCATAGTTAAATAGTAAAAACAGTAAAAATATCAAAATCTAGAAGATCAGAATACCAAAAATATAATAGGTTCTACTAGCTTACTTTGCTGTTGAGAAATCAGTCATGAATCTAATTTGAATTATTTTGTGTATTACCTCTGTTTCAATTGCTAAAACTGCCAAAACACAATATACCAGAAATGGGTTGTCTTTTCTAATGTAGATTTATTAAGTTGCAAGTCAAAATTCTAAGGTCATAGAAATGTCCAAATTAAGACATAAACAAGATGATAACTTCAATGAAAGGCTGACGGAATCTGGGGCTCCTCTGTCACATGGGAAGGCATGGGCTGGTCTTTCATTCCTGGGTTCCATTGCCTTTATGTGCCATCTGTTCTGCCTGTTTCTTGAGGAATACTTCTCTCAGGTCTCAGTGTCCCACAAGTCTTCCTTTAGCATCTCCATGGTGTTTCTCTCTCTGTTAACTTCACTTGGTTTCATCTCTCTGCTCTCTGTATCTATCTCTCTGCATTTTCTGTCTTCATTCTTTACATAGAGGATTCCAGTAACAAGATTAAGACCTACTTTGAATTGCGTGGCAACATCTCCATGGAAACAATCTAATAAAAAATTCCACTCACAGTGGGTCTGTACCCACAAGAATGGCTTAAAAGAGCCTGGCTTTTCTGGGGGTACATAACGACTTCAAAACAGTGCAAACTTATTTTACTTTTGTCTTTGTTTCCTTCTGTTTCATTGTGCTCTTTGTTTTCACCTAGTATATATCTAATTGTAGATTTATCTATTTGATTGTAATTTACTTATTTATTTTTGGATTTTCAGAAATGTTTTTTTTTCAGTGACTCCAGAAAATTCTTAGTCATCATTGCTCTGACTTTTTCTTTCACAATTTTCTATGATAACCCTCTGTAACTTAAATAAAATTGAATACTATATTTTTACACTTTGCTTGATATGTAACTAATCTGTCATAGTTCCTATCTTTCCTTTCTCTTCTTTTACTCTTTGTTGCTATCTCTTTCATATTTCTTACCTTTTTGTTTCTCTGAAATGCATTCCCATTAATTGCATCAAATGTAATATGTGTCTCACCAGTTGACTCTTCAGGTCTGCCTTGTATGTTTACCTCATTCATTTGACTTACATTTATTAATTTTTGCAGTTCTAAATTTTTTTAATTTTCAAAATGTCATGTTCATTTTTATGCTCTCTTTTTCTTTTCATATATATTTAATTCCCTTCTTCCTTTTTTGTAACAAACTAAATAAAATTTTTCTTCTCATAAATTCAACATTGAAACTACTTTTTGTTATTATTCTGCTCATGCTTGTTTCTTCCAGACCACCTTCATCATGCTTCATTCTTTGTTTGTTTTATGAATTTTAATTGAATTATTCTTTTATTGAAATGTTTACAGCTGAAATGAAATTTTGTGCCTTTCATCTGCCAGTAAGATGGAAAGAGATTCTACAGTGAATCATATTAAATTGAAATTCTCTGCTGGAAGTCCCTGTACTGCCCTTTTCCAATGAGAAGTTGATGGAATTTCAGGGGAAACTTATGTGAGGGCCATATATGGTCATGGATTCTCAGGGGAGAATTTTGTACCTCAACTCAGTATCAAGTTCAAGGTAAACAAGCTGCTTGTAAATGCTTTCTTTTCACCCATAAACATAAAAGTACATCTCCTTGGGTTCCCTTCTCTATTGTAGAATATCCTATTAGCCTCCTTGTTTTAGCTAGATATTAGACTTTATTAGCTATCTTCCAGAAAATCCATCACCTCAATCTTATCAGGATTCATAGATACAGCTAAGATGAAATATTCATTACATTTTACCTATATAAATTGGCATTGTTTTATTTTTAAGATAATATGAAAAAAATGAGTCATCTGAAATTCACGGGAAAACACAACTGAAGATAAAAAGTATTGTAGTTCACCAAGTTTTCAATAGAAAATTAAATTACCCAGACACTAAGAAAATCTAGAGTAAACAGTTCTCAAAAAAGGAACTAGACAATGGCTGCCATTAGAAGACAAATCTGACACCACACAATTGTGACTCTACCTTAACTACAATTGAACTGTAGACAGATCTGTGGTCTCTTCCAGTTCTAAATTTCCTGATCTTCCCTCTTCCAATTTAATACTATTTTATAGCAAAACACTATCACAGCAGTATATCACATATTTCCACTGAAGCATCAAGCTTTAAAAAATAGGAAAAGCATTATACATGTAGGTGGAAATCCATTATTGCTGAGCCAAATTAAAAGATGGACATACTGTAATTTTCTGACACAGTAGGAACACTGTAAAAAAGAATATCTTTTGAAGTAACATTTTCCTTTCTCTGTTACTGGCCATAAAGTGTACTTTCTAATTAAAACTTTTAAATGACTTAAATTACTGAAATAAAAAAGGACCTATGTCAAAATTAGATCGTCCCATGCACACTGACTAGTCATTAAAATGGTAGGTCACGGGCTTATTTAGCAGAACTCCAGACAGGATTCAGTAATTGAAACCTTAAAATACAGAGAAAAATTTTCTGTTTATGCTTGTCTGGCATTTTAACAAATTCTGCATCACATCAGTTCATGATGTTTTTAAATGATATAAGTTATAAGCTAAGGCAGATAGATTAAAATTTTTGGAAAATAAATTTACATAATTAGGAAGACAGAAGAATTTTTGTTCCAGAAAAGGAATCTTCACTGACCTTGCAATTATACACTACTTGGTACTCTACTCCACGATCTTCTGTAGACACTTTTGGGAAGAATTTGTCTGACAGCAAAAATACGATTTACTATTAAGTAGGTTCCATGGGCTTTAAAGAACATTGGTGAATTAGAGCTGGTTGTCGTATATGGCTTCACATGGTTCATAGGTTTTGGGTTGACATTCAGACAGATAGAATATAAAGAAGATGCAGAGGATACTTCTCACATAGTAGAATTAAGCCTTTACCATCCTTTGCTAGAACCCCCAAATATACACTCCATGTCCATTTCATCATAACTAGTGGAAGACTGCATACTAGTATTTTAGTTTCCTCATTGCTAAAACAAATACCATGAAATGCATGGGCTTATAAAATGGGAATTTATTGACTCATCATTTTGAGGCTAAGAGGAGTTCAAATCAAGGTGAAGCTTTCTTCCTATAGACTAGCATTCTGGGGCTGGCTGTTTGTGATCCATGGTTCTTGGCTCTTCTGTCACATAGCAATGCACATAAGGGCCTCTTCTTGCCTCTTCTCAGTTCTGTTGGCTTTCTCTCTCTTTATCTGAATTTCATCCTGCTTATAAAAGACTCCAGCAATAGGGTTAGTATCCATTCTTACTGAGTTGAGCCACACCTTATCTGTAGGAATCTCATCATGAGGTCCTACTTATAAAAAGTTTACAACCACAGAAATAGACTAAGTTTAAGAACATGTTTCTCTGGGGTACATACATAGAACCAAGCTACCATAGTATGCTTTCTGTAATGCAACAGGTCACGCAGTTTGTACATGAGAAATATAAGCATTACATTATAATATCCCCAAAGTCTTAAGTCATTTCTGAAGTAATGGTAACTATAAAGTTTCAACAAAATCATTTATGGGTGATATCTGTCCTGGGACACAATTCTTCTCTGTCTGTGGACCTATGAAATCCACAAAACAAATTTGCTTCAATATACAATGGAGGGATTGTAGGCATAGGGTAGAAGGGAAGAATTAGAAGGAAAATAGGGGCCATATGTCCCAAACATTCTAAAGTCCAGCAGGGCAAACTACATTAGATTTTAAGGTCTGAGAGCCATCTGTGATTTTATCCCCTGTGCCTGATGGACTGGTAGACCCACTACTTGCACTTGTAAAGTGGCCATACTCTCCTTGAACATGAAAGTAAAGTTTCCACCCAATTTGTGCATTGAGATCATGGGCACTCTGAAAATACCAAGACACATGTCCCACCCCCTCTGTGTGCTCTAGTGGAATCACTTTCTTTTAGCAATGAGGTGCAAGGCCTGCCCACTCCAATCACTGGGGCAGATGACCTGCCCCCTCCAAATTCAGGGACAGTTTTGTCTTTTCTACACACAAGGTTGAGCCTGTACTTTTGGGCTGTACCTATGGTACAGAACTTGTCTTCCATGCTTATGACCTTGTCATATTTGTCCTTCAATTTTCTCCTTCTTATTCTATAGGTTTTGTATAAGACATGTAGGCTTTGCATGCAGTTTATGTGAATCCAAACCACCAGACAGAACTACTTTCTGCAATCCTTCCTACATAACTGCACCTCCAATCCTGACTTCCACTGAAATGGGTGACTGGATCCATGTTCAGTTAAACCCTTAGATGAGGTTGTAATCTCCTGAGACTCACTTTCCAGAAGATCAGCAAGGGCTCTGTTAAGGCTGCTTCTACCCCTAGTCTCAGAGTACACGATATGGATAGACTCAGATTTTTCCAAACAATCAATTTTTTTTGTTTTCGTGCTTGAGGTGAGCTTAGAAATCTCTTCAGCTAAATATTAAAGTTCATCACTTTCAAGTTTTTCCTCCTATCCAGCATCATAAAATACTTTCTTCAAGTTTTTCCTCCTATCCAGCATCATAAAATACTTTCTTCAAGTTTCCTATCATTTTAAAACAAGGATCACATTTCTTCCAGTCTCTAGTAATGCATTCATCATTTCTTTCTAAGCCATCATCATTAGTATCTTTAGCTTCCATATTTCTACCCAGTCTCTTCAAAGTAATCTTGGCTTTTTCTATTCAGCACCTCAAAATTCTTCCAATCTCTACCAGTTACACAATTCTAAAACCCATATACATACATATAGTATTTGCAATAGCAACACCCCACTCTCCTGGTGCCAAAATCTGTTCTGCGCCTTCTTTGTTTCAAAAGCAAATGCCATGCAATGTGTGGCCTTAAACAACAGGAATTTATTGGCTCATGGATTTAAGGCTAGGTGAAGTCCAAATCAAGGCATCAGCAAGATGATGCTTTCTTCCAGAAGACTGATAGTCTGAGATTGGCTGCCAGTGATCCTTGGTCTTTGGCTGCTCTGTCACATAAGGAAATAGTAGCCACCCATGACCTCTCTCAATTCCTCTGAGTCACATTGAACTTCAGCTTCTTACTTCCTATGGCTTTTCTCTCTCTGAATTTCATTCAGCTTATAAAAGTCTCCAATCACAGGTTTAAGACCTACCCTGTGATAGGCCACACTTTAACTGAAGTAACTTCATCAAAAGTCCTACTCATAGTGGGTTCACACCTACATGAATAGATTAAGTTTAAGAACGTGTTTTTCTGGGGCGCATAGCTCCAGATCACCATAACCAATAAATAAAAATTTCTACAACTCTTTTGTATTCTTCCCCATACAAGTGAAGCTCTTACTTGAATTAGAATCTATAATAACCCCATGCAATGTTTTACCCTTTACTATGAACACTGTCCCACCGAGCTCTCACCTTTATCTAGTCTCAACTTTTACTTCTTTGTATTGTATATAGTGTTTTAGAACATGTCACTCTTGTTTAACTTCTTTAATGTAACAGAATATAATACACACGATATTTCTTTTTACCTTTCTACAATCTTTCACCATGTAAACACACAATAGAATTATCATTCTAGCAGATAATGATTACAGTAAATGATTTAATGCAGATTACAGGATATTACTTTGCTCACAAAGCCTTTTTTTGTTATGATTGGAGAAGGAGTTATAATTCAATTTCTAGTAATTTACAACATTACATTTTAGGGTACTCATGTCACTCGCAACAGAAACTGACATGTATATGTATGTTCCTATCACACCTGCAAAACGATGGGATTATGTTAAAGGTAAGAGGGATGATGGCTGGAATTGTTTTGCCCAGTAAATAGTTCACAGATAAGTATCAGCATGACTTATACCTGATGATGTTAAGCTTGGTCACCTGGCTGAGGTACTGGTCATCAGTTTTCTTTACTGTAAAGTTATTCTTTTTATTCACCATTTCTATGCTTCTGTACTGTACTTTTTGTAAGCAGGTCTCCATGTGCAGCCCACACATACGGAGTGGGGAGTTAGGTTCTACCACAGTGAAAGGGGATTATCTACCTAAACTTTTTGGAATTATTTTGCACAGGAAATTCTTCACTCTCCCACAGTTATTCATCTAATCCAACAATTCATTTATATTTGTATGGATTCATGAATGTGTATTTTATAATTTGGAATAAAATCCAGTAGTGATTTATTTTGTCGCTCAAATTGTTTGAGCATCAAATATTGGGATCTCTCAGTTTTCTTTTTTGTCCACCTTTTGTCCATTTAATATTAATTCTCTAACTCTATCATATGGATAAGACTAGACTCTTCCTCTTACTCATTGATAACCTCCCACTCCAACAGTTAGAAACCTGGCTTCCACCATCTGCCATCCTGCTACTGAATTAAGTTTAATTCTAGGGTACATATATGGGACAACTTGTATTCCTGTGGGAAACAAAGTTATCAACTATAGTACAGTATTTATGTATAATTTCTTCTGCCTTTAGTCTTAACAGACTTTGCTCATTTCCAAATTTACTTAGGTCAGCACATTTTTACAACTCCATCAATGAAGTTGTTTCAAACATTTATAACACAATTAGATTCTGTTACATTCAGATTCCATTCCAAGATCTCTCCACCTCACATCTAAGTTTGTTTGTTTGTTTGTTTGTTTGTTTTTAATCTGCATGCATAAGATTCACCCTTTCTACATTGCTGGGTAAATACTTCTTACTCTCTCACCTAATGTGCAGAATCAAATAGCTTTTATTCCATCCAAATGAGCTACAAGCCAGAAATTATATGAAGTTTTCATTGGGTCTTCCACCTAGCTTTTTAACTTTAAAAGAAGGTGGCTTTAAAACTTTAATTTATTTTATAGCATTTTCCTTTCACTCTTCAAAGGCAGAAGTACAAAATGTCTTGTCTGAGTCTACTTTACATTCTTCTTTATGACTTCCAACCTCTCTTTTCAATTGATCCCAAACACAAATAAGTCAGAATTTACATATATTGTATTCAATATTCCTTAAATCAATAAATATTATACAGGATTAAATATCCCCACCCTAGAATTTCACATTACATTTTAATATGGAGAGATTTATAAATTTATTTCTTGTGCATATGAATGGATGAGTGGCGTGTGCTAATATGTAAGATGTAAAATTGAATATAGAGTTGAATTACATATTGTTAGTGTAGGCACATTATAACAAGCAAATAAACCAACTTTTAGCTATTTATACTTCATGCTTAAAAAACATCCTTTTCTCTCTTTTTTATCTTTTAATGTAAAGGCTCTGGGATCTTTAAGATACTTTTGCTCCATTAATATATTCTTTTATAAATATATTCTTTTAACTCAAATGTTTTATAACAAACTTGATAATATGAAAATCTCTTTTACTACTGAACACATTAAATGTTCCAAGTTTTGTTATCAGGAGTGTAAAAGCTATAAAATCTGTTTCACATATTGATAAATGTAGCCAGAGACCAATTAGGTGATTTGCTTAAATGTCAGACACAACTGCAATGCCAGGAAATAACCTGGCAGCATATCCATGCTAATTGCATGTTAGTTTTCCTTTTGGTCAGTAAAGGGAGAATTCCTTTTTATAATAGTAAAAACAAAAACAAAAAAACAAAAAACAACAACCAGGGAATAAACAATTCCAGATGGATAAATATGCCGACAACTGCACCAACAATCTGTCTCTTTAACTCAGACATTAGCTTTGCTCCCAAGGCTAAAAATATTAGTCATTCTTGAGCTGAAACTTGTTTTACTAACACATTTGCCTATATTCCTATGATGCTGTTAGGTTTATGTGTAATCAGCAGTCATTCTTGCCTTGACCTGCCTGTACCTTAATTCTTGCTCATGCTATAATCAATCTTCACCTAACTTTATTTCATTCTTCTAGAATTGTCCAAACTCTTAAACTATAGGAATTATAGCTGTAGTGCAGTTCAGAATGTATTATTGTGAGGTACAGAACTTTTCAGAAAGTTTGAATTTAATATTACTGGACCAAAGTAAAATAATTTGGGGGGAGATATGCACTAAAGAGAAAAATATTTTCTAATTGCAAAATCCCTATGCATGGTTCTCAAAAAGACTTAGCTTTAGGATTAATTCATGCATATACACATATGCTCTGACATATTGCTCTATTCTCACAATCGATCACAGATTTATATTTTAGAATAATTTATTTTGTATATAATTTCAGCGTTATGTCTTATATAATTTCATTTCATTCACTTTTTCATAAATGGCCTTTAAATTAAGATTAAAATTTAACATTGATTTTATAACATGAAGTCTGCATATATTTTATTCAAAGTATTCTTAAATTCATTATTTATTCAAGAAGTTGTTACCTCTATTATCTAAATACAATCAATTTTATTTAATTGACTCAAATATTCCCTAATAAATTGGATAAAATAAATGTTTTTTTAATATTAAAGAAATATAATTTATCCTTTATTTGCTAGGTCATCATTTGAATAATAATAATTGCAACTTTCTATGCACATCACAGTGTTTACAAGGTATGTCAATTTACTTTGATAAATAGAAGAGTAATTTTCTTTTCTGATTAAGTTAGAATTTAAAAATAAAATGTCTTCCCTTATGTTGCATGATTTGTGTACCTATAAATATGAAAAAATAAAATTAAATCTGTAGGTCCAAAGTCCACAAGTACCTTCAAGATACTTTACTTCTGAAATAGGTCATTTTTTACAACTTTCTTTTACACTTTTCTGCACCACTCAATCAATATAACCTTCAAAGTTTCTGAGAGAATGTGTTTCAATTTTCAACCACGTTATTCAAAGAATAAATTTGTGTATATATAAAATAATGTGCTTCAAGTAAGTATCAATCTGAGAATTACAAGAAACATTATCAGTAATTTCTAGATAATTTCTGAAAAGTAGTGCTATCACAGTGTTTAAGCAGCAAAAAAGAGTGTTTTATCTCTAGAGCTTTGTCTGAGTCCACCATGGGGACTTAATAAATAGTGATTGAATGAACAAATTATTCCTTCCCTCAATAACAAAATTTATGATATAATATATTTTTCATCCAAAAATATCACTCTTGAAGTTTTCTCATAAATCTTTCCTTCTGAACTACTTTTACTGGAGGCCTGTTACATAGCTTTTATACTCATAATTTTCTCATTGAATTCCAAAGGCAGAAACCCAGTTTCCATACACTATATTGGTCTGTTTTCTTTGTGTTGTCTTCTTAAATTCCTAATATTTATTTACTGCAATTTGGAAGGAAAATGTGCAATCCACTACTTTGAACCAACATCCTTGGATTTATACTTTTCAAGTTAAAGAAAAAAGAATTTTTAAAGCCAATTTTGCTTTTAGTCTTTAGGCAATATCCCTAATATTTATACCAGTAGTGCAATGGTTTAATAAAAGTATTCCTAAGAATTTCTGTTCTTGAAAAATTAACAAGAGTCAAGGAAAATATGGTCTATTTTTTAAAATAAATTGGTTTACTGCATCGATTTTATTAGGAAACATCAATTATTATGTGATTATTTCTGTAATCACCTTAAATATACAATATGTTTAAAAAATACACTGTTATAAGAATTTAATTTTCCATGCTATTTCAAAATGAATTCATCATTCAATTGATAAAAGAAACATGATTGAAGACTTTATGACAGATTTTAGCCAGAAATATATGCATGTCCTTTCATAGCTGAATTGCTCTGTGGAGGCCATTTATTTTTTGATACTGACTTTCCTTTTACGTACCATAAAGAAAATACCTACTTTCAATGTTATCAAGTTCAATTAAATTATGTATATAGAATTTCTACCATATGGCCTTCCATTTTCTAGGCAATCAAAAAACAGTATTTCCCCCTTTCCCTTTCAGAAATTTTTCCATCAAGTGTTATGCTTTTAATTGCAGTAATTTTGCCATTGTGACTCTAATTACCATATTTTATTATGAAGGATTTGTGTTTCCAATGTTATGTTTTCTAACTACCTTTATGATTCTTTGCATTTTATAATGACTAGACAATGTTTTCTGAATATTGCTGTGAACAAATTTATCTTCTGGTCTAAGCAGGGCATGGAGGAAAACAGTAAGCTCTGCTTGAAGAAATGACACAATCTTACAAAGTTTGATTAAAACATTTGATTAAAGAAAACTACTTTTTTACGTTAAGAAAGGTACTTCTATAACAACTTGACCACTAACTATCAAGCATGACAATTTTTTCACTACACCAGCTGTTCACATTTAATATTTGCATAAAAGCATGAATACTTTCTATAGTTATTTGCCTAGATTTTCCTACTTAGCCCATGTGGAAATACCTTTATCAAAATAGTCACTTCTTACAGGAGATTTCTGTTGGGTTTAAATTAGTTTTCTTTTGTAGTTATATGGTAATGAGGACGTAAGCTTTTCCTTACAAAGTAAGTCCACTAGGTATGATAAAATCATATCAAGTTTCAATTTATTGATAAAGAATAATTTATTCAAAATTTTAAAAATATTCAGCATAGTACAAAACAGCTGGTGCTTCATGATTTTCATGAAGTGTATATTTCTAACAATTTGTGGAACATGTTATCTCCTTTGAATTGACAACCCAATTACCTGTTTGCTCTGAAGTATTTGTTACCATTCATATTTTGATATATTCTTTTTTGCTATACATCGATAAACTGTAATGAAAAATAATATTTTATCATATTTACTCTCCCAGATGACTTAGTTAGAATAAATTCTATTTACATATCTATGATTATTACATATCCATACATCTGAGTTTGTCTGTATGTATATATATATATATATATGCATTCAAATATATACATATACACTCACAAATAGATGGATTTAAC
Source organism: Myrmecophaga tridactyla (assembly GCA_004026745.1). Taxonomy (NCBI): domain Eukaryota; kingdom Metazoa; phylum Chordata; class Mammalia; order Pilosa; family Myrmecophagidae; genus Myrmecophaga; species Myrmecophaga tridactyla. The sequence goes on from PVIY010009098.1 coordinate 28,850, forward strand.
ATCTATACTGTATATATATTTGAGCTATGAAAAAAATAGGAAAATTTATTTTTATTTCCCATTTTAGGATGGACTAGATGTCCAGAAAAATGTACACAATTGAAATATATATGGTGTCAGTATTTTTTTACTGTTTTAGTCATTTAACTAACAAGAATCAAGAGGCCAAAAATAAGACAAAAGTTGAAGGCCTGGGAATAGGTAAAATAAGAAAGAGAGGGAGAGAAAGAGAAAGAGGAGAGTTAGAGAACCAAGAAATATAAGAAAATATTCTACCTCTTGTGAAGTCAAAAATTTCTAAATTGTTATAGCCTTGGATATATTGACATATCATGTAGTGGGAGGTATTAAGCACAGTACCCTGAATGTTAAGGAAGTTACAAGGTACTCAAGCTTCTTAAATACTTCTCATGAGTGTGTACGTTGTGACACGCTTAGCAAGAGCATTTGGACAAAAATTAGGGCCATTTTAATTGTGTATATTTTCTTCTATTAATCTCTGCCTAGCACATTTATGTTAACTACATTTTTTTAAATGAGAAAGTGTTATTTTAAAAATAATGCAAAAATTATATCTATATGAGTGTGCATGTGTGTGTGTGCGTTCTAAAATCTGAGCACCGCTCACATACCCATTTCTCTCAAACTGGGCTGAGCCATCATTATCCATCCATCTTCTAATCCCCCTCCCTATGCCCCTCTCCAGTTGAACCTACTGTCTACACAGCTCTTAGGGAAATCCTTTCAAAGTAAAACCCAGACAATCACACCGCTTTTCTCAAAATCTTGCAATGGCTCTCCATTTTAGTCAGAGTAAAAGCTAATGTCCTCACAATTACCTACAATGTCCTACATGATCCAGTTGACAGTTCTCCTGCTCCTGTCATCTACTTTTTTCTGCTCACTCATTTATCTGGAGTCACATGGACTCATCCTCATCTTTACCTGCAGAGGTTATTTATTTACTCAGCCTGCATCAATCTTTTTGGCTATCAGAATAGCTATCTCCAAACTACCTTCAAGTCTTTCCTCAAATCTCAATTTCTCCATGAAATATATTCTCATTTCTATTTAATTCTGGAATCTTCCCTTGACCCTCTCAGGACTACCAACTACTCTTACATTGCTTCCTATAGCACTAATCGTCCTACAATTCACTCCACATTTACTCGTCATTTAATGTTTATCAATTTTGTGTTTACCATCTGTCCTGCTAGAATGTAATTCCACAGGAAAGGGAAATTTGTAATGTTCACCATTGCATACCAAGCAACCAGAAGGGTCCCTGTCTCATGGTAGACATTCAAGAAATATTTCTCAAATGAATATGTGTGTATCACTGTATATGGAAATATGGGAGTCAGCATTTTAACCAAAATGATAGTAAGAGTAGTTGTCTCAGGAAGGGAAGCTCGTAGGGAAATTTTGTCATCATTGTTTACCTGTATTTCCAAAACCTCTATCATGAGCATGGAATATTTACATTAAACCAGAGAAATATTCAGTTCAATGAAGGGAGAAAGGAAGAAAAGGGGAAAGGACAAAATGGTTCAGTTTGAAATTTTATCACTACCTATACAACTCCTACCTCATTTTTTTAAACATTTTTGAATTAATTATTTTCTTCTTATGATGTAGTTATTTGAAAAATGATATTAGTTAGAAAATTATAACCTTCCTTTCAAGATGTCTAATCAAGATAAAGTGAAGAGATCATATGCAATTACTTCTTTGCTATTAAGAGTTAGAGGGGACCAAATATGGTTTCCTTTTAACCAAAGAATTTGCTTAATAACCTTTTTCATAGTGCTTGTGTGTGTATGTGTGTGTGTGTATATACAGTTTATTTCCATGGATTGATTTTTTAAAAATATTTATTCTGTTACAACATATACAATCCAACATTTCCCCTTTTAATCACATTGAGATACACATTTCAGTGCTGTTAATTATATCCATAATGTTGTGTTCATAGTACTTTAATATTATTACTGCATGCTTTGTAATTTTGTTAACAACTGCATGCTTTATTTCCAAATGTAATTTCTCTGGATCCAATTTATTAACATTACAAATATAGAATCAGAGTTATGATAATTCAAAATGCAGTTTAATGTTCTGGATAAATTCAATATTCCTCAAATGAAAAGTCTTAATTTAAAAAAAAACTGCTTTTATAACATTTTATGACTAGCCTTTTATGTCTCTAAAACTCTGAGAATGTTTTGAATGCATATTAAATGTCTAGGAGAAATATCAGTTGAAGCTAATATCATACATGGTTTATACATATGTAAACAACTTCATAACAAGCATATTTAATGTGTAAGGCAATATCTATTTCAAATGCCTTCAAAGTTATGGATATTCTGCCATCCAGCTATGAAATCTTATAAAGAAATGTTATGGGGCCCTTACTTCTTCCTTGTCTAAATGATTAGATATATAGTAATGGACCACATTTGGTAAATGGATTGTTAATTGCTGGGAATTGCAAGAGAAAGTAGTTAACAGTGCCTGTTATAATCATAGCATTATCATAGTAAAGAAGCAAAACAGATAAACTCATAATCCGCCCTGCTGTCTTCTCTAATCTCACAATATATAAGGAAATATAGAAGATGGATGGAGTAAATGTGCTAATAACCACTGAACCAAGGCTTTCTTTTTTTAAACTTTTTTAAAATATAGCAGGCTATATTTCTTTTACTTAAGATTCTGTTCTAAATCTAAATATATTTTTAACAAAATTCTCTCTTCATATTCTTAATGTAATGCTTTAAAAAATATAAACACCTTAACATAAATATGTCATTTCTTTCATTATTGCCTGAGGGTAAATATTTAGAAGTATTTCTTTTAAAAAAAATCCACACATTTTATTCTTCATACACAATATTAGTATGCCCTCCAGAAAAAATTATTAATTTATAACCCTATCAGTAGCCCATTAGATGGCTGGAGTCCTTCAAAGTGGAGAATAAGCATTTTAATAACATTTTCCTAAGATAAAAATACACATTTAGTGTGCATAACTGCACTAGTAAAAATGACAATCTTTTCACATACATAATGTGCAATTTTATTTGTTTCCCAACACTTTTCTTTTATCATGTGAATAATCTGACTTTAGCGACAATCACCAAATCATGTCCATTGAAATGTAAACACACACACACACACACACACACACGCATGCACTCTCACACATGCTTTAGCACTAGAGATAGATGCAAATTTTTGAAGTTTAGATGCAAACAATAAAATTCATTTATCTTAAGTGTTCAACTCAAGAAGACTTTACACATCTACAAACACAGACACACACCATGAAACAACCACACAGAATCAAGGTGTGGAAAATGTTCAGCACCTCAGGGGGTCTCCCATTTGCTCCTTCCTAGTTGATACTTCCAGAGAGGGAACTACTATTCTGATTTTAGGTGGTCATCAACTAGTTTAATCTGTTCTTGAGCTGCATATAAATAGAATTATTTCCTATTCTACATACTAATTTGCGTCTGACTTCTTCTGAGTCACACAATATGTTTGAGATTCATCCATGTAGTACTTTTTTTTTTTTTTTTGCATGGGCAGGCTCAAACCCTGGTCTCTGGCATGGCAGGTGAGAATTCTGCCACTGAGCCACTGTTGCACCACCCTTAGGGGGTACTTTTAATGCTCTGAGGTATTTTATTCTACTAAGATCTCATAAATATTTATCAATTTTTATGTTGATTGACATTTTGTTTTTTCCTGATATTGGATAATATTAATAATGCGTCTATGAATATTCTTGTGCATGCTTTTTTTCTTGGCAGTATGCATACTTATTTCTCCCAGATATTCATGGAGGAATGAAATTGTTTGCTCATAGGAGAGGTGTATGTTAAGTTTAGAAGACAATTCCATTAAAATTGCAAATTGGTAATATTATGACTATATGAATATTATTTTCATTGACTATAAATAATGTCATTGTTTTCTTGATATATCACCTTCTTTCCATTGTACTGATTTCTGCTCTTGCCTTTATTTCTTACAATCATTCCTGTCTGCTAGTGATGCTCTTTCTAGATTGGTATATGATCCTAGCATCTCACACTTCTTTTTAATTCAAATTGTCTTGAGGGAAAATGAATGATACTTTTATAAAGTAGTACTCGGGGATCCCTGTGTTTTAATAACTCGTGAATTTTTTTTTTTTTAATTTGCATATGGGCAGGAGGCACCAGGGATCGAACTCCAGACCTCCAGCACGGCAGGTTGGAGCTCTGCCTGCTGAGCCACGGCAGCCGCCCAACTCGTGAAGTTTTAAGTTAAATAAATAAATTCTGGTATAATTTAAGGAAAGAACAATGGGGTAAGAAAAACATTTTGTTAAGGAGATGCTTCCAAGATGCTGACATTACACCATAATGACAGATGCCTAATTAATCTCATGGAAAGGCTATCTATTGACAGCTATCTTCTTTAGAAACTAATTCTTATATTTTGAAAATAGGTTATCATTCCTATTTCCTTAATTTTATTCTCATCTAGCTTTAACCATCTATATATCCTTATATTTATAAAAATGCATATGTGGAAATTAATTTTAAAAAATAGATTGAAATTTGTCAAATTTTTGGTATCACTTAGACATCAGGCTTTTGGAGGTTAATGCTATTAATTCATTATTCAGAACTATGCAAATCTTTGCCATTCTATATTCTAAGTTGTGATGGGAAATGCATTTGGATTTTTGTAAGGATCTTTAAGCAGTCCAAGAGAAATGTGGCAGCTGCAACAAGTTTAAAGCTCTAGCTCTAGTGTACTAAGAACTGGTCTTGGGTACAATATGCTCCTGCACCAATGACCATCATGTTGGCTAAAGTTTGTACTTGGAATATGCATAGAGTTAAATGTATACCTGGAAAGAGATGTTTGAACTGCAATTCAGTAACTTCAACAAATAGAAGGACTAGCAGAATTGAAATTAATGTGCTATTAAGGATAGCTCCAAATAATTCTCTACCTCATAAAGCTGTTGGAACTCTGAATTGCTTTCTAACATATCGAAAAATCCTTCCAGCTCAAGATCTGTGAACCCGATTCTAAATACAATTGAGTAATAATGAGTGGAGTCAGTTAAAAGCCATCTTGAAAAATATCTGTGGTAGACATCTCTAAAATGGCTTCCAGTGATCCCCTATCCAAGCCCTGTGTAATCCCCTCTCTGACAGTACAGCAGACCTCGGTGAATGGGAAGGAAAAGTCATTATTCAGTACACGAACATGTGCTGATGGCAGATGTGACTTTTTCATCTGCTTTCTGGTAAGAGCATGCCAATCACCTGCTTTATTGCTGAAATACTGCTGAGACCTTTAGAGATGGCTTTCTGTGATTCTGATCTATCATGATTTCCTGAAAGATCAGTTCACCTTTGAGCTGTTATAAAGGTGTTGCAAGCAACAGATTTGCTTAATTAAATAATTTCCTGCTAAAATATCTAAAGTGATTTATGTGTTTATGATAAAACTCTGATAAATACTCTTTTAACATAATCTCGAACAGGAGATGTGCACAGAAGAGTTGATTAGAGCAGTGTGAGGTAGCTAATTATTTTTTAGCTATCACATAGTGGGCAGGACACTCTGAAAGTCATTTTCTTTTTTCCAGTTTGTACTCCAGGATCTAATTAAACTGATGGGACTGAAAGATTAACAACATGATGGGAGGTAGAATCTAAGAGACCAGGAGAAACGAACAAACAAAATAAAAGCATTTAAAAGGCCAAGGAGTGGGGAAGAATATGATGTCCAAAAGGGCCTGCTGAACTGCAGTAAACAGCACTTTAGCTCCTTCTAAAATGGAGATCTGAGCCCTTCAGAACATAAGGTGGGATTGAGGGCAGTGACCATCATTAATTAAGGAAGAGGAGACATTTCAAATTATTATGGGTTGAATTGTGCCCTCCCCAAAGTATGTTTTGGATCCTTGGATCAAAAATATCTTATTCAGATATAGGATCTTTGAAGATGTTACTAGAAAAGATAAGGCCAATGGAATCCAGGTGGGCCCTAATTCAGTTTGAATGGTTTACTTATAAGAAGAGGAATTTGGAACACAGAGACAGAGGGGTGAACATCAAGGATTGCCAGCAAGCCACGATCAGAAGCCAGAAGAGCAATGGATTCTTCTCTATGGACTTCAAAGGAGGCATGGCTCTGCCAACACCTTCATTTTTGGCATCTAGACTCCAGATGTCAGAGACAATGAATGTCTGTTGTGTTAAGCCATGAAGCTTGTGATACTTTGTTACTGAAGCTATAGCAAAGTAAGACACAAATTCCTTCCTCAAGATTGGGTTGGGAAACACAGACTGAAGATGAAATAGAGCGCTTTGTACTTGCCGCCCCAGACCAGGCTGCCATAGACAGTGCTCCGTTAGCTGTTGGAAAAAAATCATTCCTTAGTATAGTCTAATCTACCAGAGTTTTGTTTTAGTTTGCTAAAGCTGCTGAAATGTAATGTACTAGAAATGGATTGGCTTTAATAGAGGGGCTTCACTAAGTTAAAAGTTTACAGTTTCTAACGTCTTAAAAATGTCCAAACTAATGCATCCAGAGAAAGATATCTTGACTCCAAAGAAGAGCTGATGTCTATCACGTGGAAAGGAACATGGCTGATGTCTGCTGGTCTTTGTTCCCTGTTCTGTTGCCTTTAGCTTCTGATTCCTTCTCTTTAGGCATCTGTGAGTCCTGACTTAGTTGTTCTAGGGTTAAATTCTGGGTTTTTCTCTTAGCTTAGCATCTCATGGAAAGGCAAATGCAATGCCTGCTGGGCTCTGATTTCTGTCTAACTTCTGTTGGCTCTCAGCTCCTGGCATCTCCCGGGGCTGCATTTTCAAACGTCTGCATTCTCCTAAATGTTCCCTGTATCAACTCTTTTAAGGACGCCAGTCAACTATCAAGACCCGCCTTTAATGGGCGGAGTTAGGGCTCCATCTAATCAAAAGGTCACACCCACCACTGGGTGTGACATACCTCAATAGAAACAGCCTAACCAAGAAGTCCCGTCCTACAATGCTGATTTAGGATAAGATCAAAGATTTTCTGGGGTACATAACAGTTTCAAACCGGCAAAGTTCTATATTAAGTTTTAGGTAGTAAAGACTTACATTTTCTTGTTTCATTTCATTTATTTTTTATCGGTACATGATGAGCTTCAGTCCTCTTATTTATAAAGTGAGACAAAATCATTAAGCAGTTAACAGTAAAATAGAAAAAAGACATATGAAAGCAATTTGTGAACTTCAAATCATCCTATGCAAATTTTGTGGCACTATGAACTCTCCGAGGGCAAAGCATGTCCAGGTGTCTAAAACATTTCTGTATGTACAAATTAAGTATTTTCTAAGATATGTTAAATGAAAAAAATAAATGGTAAGAAAAGACCTTTTAAGAAGCCCTTGAAGGCAGAGCCATACACTTTTTTCACCTCTGCAGTTCTGAGTTGAGAATATGTTATCATTAACAGCTGTAGTCACACTCATTTCTTCATGATTGATAAAAGTTCTGCAGATAAGGAAACGTGATATTTCAGTATTTCCAATGCTGTGAACATTATTAAAAGAACGACATGAAGATAAATGGTATGATAGGTACAGCATTTCAACTCATGTGGGTTAAGATGATTTTTTTACAACCAGGTCACATAGTCTCCTGACGGATTTTATGTTTGTTAATAGAGTGCCTTACCCATCCATCTATATAACTATGTCTATTTCCATATATAAATAACTATGTCTATTTCCATATATAAATGTACTTGTAGACCTAGGTATTTAATATATCTGTCCTTGAGAATATATTTCATCTTATGTTCAAATCTATTTTATGCAAAGGAAGGAATTGTTCTGCACTATATTTCCATCACCTCAAGAATTTCTGTAGATAAAAGCAACACAATCTTTAAAGAAAACAAACTTGCTGAATCCATTATTCACAGTGATAAAGCATGAAAACAAGTCTAATGAAGATAATGGATTGATTATAATAATATATGACCATGAGGAAATAAATCTTGAGTACTACCTAATCTAAATTAAAATTTGATTGTCAGTCAGTGATAGATGGACAGAATCCTAAATATTACATTCTTATCAACAAAGATGTAAATATTCTTATCCTCACCCTATCCGTTTAAAGGAGCTATTTAAGTCCAGGAACAGGAGTGATTTTATAGCAAAGAACACATAATATCTCTATTTGAGCTTCCTGATAACACATCACATTATCACCTTTTAACCAAATATTTTTTTACTGCATGGCTATCCTTTCAAAAGAATTCCTAAATTGCTGTTTTCCTTGGGCCTTTGAGATATTGGGAAAGATGCACACAGACGCTTCAAGCAAATACAAGAAAAACAAATGAACCATAGAAAAGAAAATCTTAGAATACCAGGCACCTTTTATCAATGGGAATAGTTATTTGTTCAGCATTTAACAAATATTATTAAGCGTCTATTCTGAATAAGGCATTCTATTTGGCATTGGAGAAGGCAGGGATGATTTTGTTAAAGTAAGTAAAGAAAATAACATATTTTAATGAATTGCTTTCTATTTTCAAAAATATATGCAGCATCTTCTAGTATGTGGATATAGGCAAGTGAACGTTACATAATAAGTACAGAATCTGATAAAATGATATAACTAACTCATGCATTCACTGAGGGAAATGATGATTTAAAATTAGTTGTAAGAGTTAGAGAATCTAACACAGAGGTAACATTTGATTGCTACAGAAGACTGCTGAAGTGATTCTTGTTCTATATCAATTCTAAAAATAAAAGTTTGGAGTTACAGAATAAAATGAATTGAAATAGTTCATTTAAAAACTTTTCCTTTATAAAACATTCTTACATGAACATAATGCAATAACCTTGTAAAGCACTGGAGTATGATAAAATAAAATGTATCTTCCACATTCTAATTTTCTCATCATTTCTTCAATGAAAAGATAAAAAGCAAGTGTTATTGGTCAGTATGAATATACAAATATTCAGGAATGAAGGTGAGAATATCTGGCTATTATTTTTCTCTACGTGTGTCATACTATTTTTCTATGGTCACATTTTATGAAAAAAAAAATAACCAACCCCTTTGCATGCATTATGCATTGAGTATATTCATCACCATTAAAGTCACTCCCCAGAATATTTTTTACCTTTCTCACTTGCTTACTTCTATATTCCTTGAGAAACTAATATTTGAAACTTTTACCATGAATTTTATTCCAAATTACAAATGTAAGGATCCAGTTTTGTTTTGTTTGTTTGTTTTCATTCCTTTTATAGGTATATGATCATAATCTCTGCTATCTATTTAATGCATTGCTTGGGAAAACAACATTTTTTAAAAATTCTCTAACATATAAGACAGGCATCAAAATTAGCATGGATAGATTTAATTTCCAAACAATAAATAATATATGTATATATATATAAATCTATATTTATATCTTTATCTATAACTATATGTATATATCACCTTGTTAAGATTTTTCCATGGGATAATTCTAGAAATCAAACTTTGCCTTTGCTAGGCTATAAGTATAGTATATTAAGGCTTATTCTCACAGCAACCATATAAAATGTGTTCAACAAGTTTTCAAATAAGGAGAAGAAATTACAGTCAATGTTCAGAGTTTAGCAAATAATGAAAGAAATAGAGAACTGATGCCAAACTCAAGATTGGTCTGTTTTAATACTTGGGCTTTCTACTACACTGTGCTTTGCTTAACTTCATCTGCCTCCATTGTAATATCAAAACATAAAATTTATTTTGCATCAATTCATGGCTTTAATGAAGCAAATATATAGATACATGCACATGCATACACACACACACACATATATACACATATAAATGCATATACCTATGAATATACACAAAAGTTTGTCAAAAACTACATGACTACATTAAGTGAAGCTTTTTAAATTTTTAGATATAGGAGACATAAAGCATTCTAGATTATGATTTATAATACAAATATTGCTTTATAGTCCATGTTTCAGAAGCATATATGTTGGGTTAAGGTGTATAATATATATATATATATAAACATTTAAGTGGAAAACTGTGCCATTGACCAATGATTAAAAACAGCTGAAATTGTCTGACCAGTATCACTTCCTTTAGAACAGTCAATCTCCCTATTCACATTTTAATACTGTTTTCATTACGTTTAATACAATATGAATCTGTATCCTGGTTCAACATATTATAACATTAGATAAGAACCAGCCCAAGCTAAGGTATTCTGAGAACTTTATTTTTTGAACTCATAGTTTGGTTCACATTTGGACTTCTTTCATAAAGAATGAGATCAGTCTCAATATTTGTAGTTCAACTATCATCATTGATTTGAAATCATGTGGAAAAGGTCAATATATGTGAAGTAAAATTAACCTAACCAGCAGAGAAGAAAAACAGGAGAAAATGAGGCACTTTGAATGTTGCAGTTAATTATTACTGCTGTTCCAAAGTCCTAGATGAATACAGTTTCTTGTCTGAATTTTGTTTTCATCTCTTGTGAACGAATTCATTTTATATTTTGCTTAAAGTAGCTTAGTTTCTGCTGTGTTTCTATCATGTGCAACCAAAAGTTATAACTAATAGGGAAATTTGTACCTGGATGTGAGATCTTGTAAATCAGTCACTGAAATGTGGAAATGGCAGAATTATGGTGTAAGGGGAGAAATGATAAGCCCTCTGGACTGCAAAATTGGTTATTTATTATACTGTAATGAAGCACAAGATTAAATGTGACCCATTTTTCTTTAGACTCTGATCATGCGCATGCTGAAATCTGTGCTTTGGCAGACACTTCCTTTGGTTCTAACTCCACTTTATTCCCAAACCTCATGTCACAAACACCCTCCTGTTCCAACCACTGACCCCTCATAAGCAGTGTTTTTCATACTACAGATCACAACATCTTAGTGAATCAAAAGCAATAAAAATGCTGTTAAAATCCATAGCTATTATACAATGTTGACTACTTCTTGTGGCCAACAATAAATTCGTCGATGTCCTATGTCCATCTCAGCGATGATTGTCTTTTCAAACGCAGAGCTATTCATTGGAGATGTAGCCTTGGGTCAAGAAAATATTCCAAGGCAAATAAATCTTGATCAAAAATGTTCCGAGGAAGAGCTTTGAGCTAAGATTCAGTGGTTAGAAAGAATCATTAGGCAAGATTCAGAGAAACTGAACTCCAGAGGATAAACACAGAAGAAAAGGGCCTAAATCAAAAAACCAAAATATTCATAAAAAATTGTTTTAATCCCACCCTTCAATTAATGTTTTCAATGTGATTTCATGGCTTAGAAAACATTTTCATCTAATTGCATAAACATTAATTTCCAAGTAGATGTACCACTTTGAAAGGGATGGCTCAAGTGTCGAGCTACTGTCAGAGACACCAAAGTGAGTGTGTGTCTCTTATGGACCATGAAGATGCTCTTCAAAGAATAATCTATAACTAAACAGTACTTTGGGAAGTCAGATGAACTCACTTAGGAACTGCTCTGCTGCTAAGGAACAGTCAAACAAGTAGCTGCCCATCAAATTACTCGCAGTATATGTCTCCTAATTCCTGACAAACTGAGTATGGAATGATCTATGCAGAGGTGAATAAGGTATGATGATTCTCTCTTTCTGTTTGTAATTAGAGTTGTATATTGGATATCTTGTTTTTACTTCTAGTTTGCTTATCTTGATTTCTTTTTGTTTATCAAAAGATAATTGACATACAGTACAATTCATATAATTAAAGTGTAAGAACAGATGTTTTTGTACACATATAAGCATGTGAGATCAACACCATCCAGCTCCTGCCCCATATCTAGGCAACCCTGACATTTCCCTCACTGTAGATTAGTTTACATTTTCTAATATAGTATATAATTAGACCCATACAGTGTATATTCTTTTACTCTGACTTTTCAAATTCACTGTAGTTATCTTGTGATTTGCCCTTGATTCATCATCAACAGTTCATATGCCACCTTGGGTTCATCTATTCATCAGTTTATGGACATTTAGGTTGTTTCCACTTTGTGGACGATACAAATAAAACTGCTGGGAATATTTGTTTATAAATCATGGTATAAGTATATTCTAGGCCAGGTAGAATAGTGCCCCCCACCCACCAGAGAAATGCATGTCCTAATTCCCAGGAGCTGGAAGTAAAAGTTACTTTGGCCACAATCTCCCTAGAATCTTCATTATGCGATGTAATAAATTTGCAGCACCGATAGTTTTTTTTTTTGTCACAGACTGCATTGGATGCTGGGATTCCCCTTACTTCTTAAATTATTTATGTAATTTCCATGTATTTTGGATCACTATTAGAGAATATTGTTTTCGCCAAATGCATAGTGTTATATAATCACCATTACAGTATAATACAGAATAATTTCACTGCCCTAATAAAATCATCAGTGACTCACTATTGAACTCCGCCATCAACAAATCTCTGACAACCTCTGATTTGTTTACTATCTCTATATTTTTGCCATTTCTGGAATGTCACATAATTGGAATTACACAGCATGTCACTATTTGTGACTGGCTTTTCAGACTGGCTTCTTCCAATTCACAATATGCATTTAATATTCATCCATGTTTCTGCGTAGCTAGTTAGTTCATTTCTTTTAGTGCTGAGCAGCATTCTCCTGAATGGATATTTGTGTAACCATTAATCTTTGAAGACCATCTGGGTTTCTTCCAATTTGGGATGATTAAGAATAAAGCAGGAAAGGAGGCTGGGCAATATGCTGGTATAAGGAGGTGGGGAATTTAGTCTGTCCTAAGGCAGTTAATAAATAACCAGAAACTGTCTGGAGCAATGGTTTGGGGCATTTCTGTGACCAGACACACATCGTACACCTGTCTGGACTGGGTAGAAGGGCCGAGATCACAGGACAGAACTAAATGGAAACATTCTCAAATAGATTGTGGTGGTGAATGCATAACTATATGATTCTATGGGAGCCATTGCTTGTTTACAATGGCTTGTTGGTTGGATTGTATAGTGTATGAATAAAAATGCTTAAAAAATAAACAAAAGGATACAAGTACTGGAGAAGATGTGGAGAGAGAGAGAGATGTGTCTATTCACGGTTGGCAGGGAAATAGTTTGCTACAACCCCTCTAGAGGGCAGTGTGGTGGTTCACTGGAGGCTAGTGTAGGGTTGCCATATGATTTTGCTACCCTGTTATTAGGTATATACTTGGAAGAACTGAAAGCATGGACATGAATGGTCATTTGCACGCTGGCAATTATGGCAGCATTATTCACAACTTGCAATGGAAGGAGGTAATGTAAGGGTACAACAGCTGATGAATGGTAGGGCGAAATGTGGTGTGTACGTATGATAGAATATTGTGCAGAATGCAGGAAGGAATGAAATCATGAGGGAGGAAATGACGTGAATGAACCCTGAGGATTTTCCGTTGAGTAAAATAAGCCAAAAACAAAAGGACAAATATTGTAAGGTCTTATTAATATGGACTAACTATAATGTGCAAACTGTAAGAATTGAATGTGGAAACAGGTTATCAGAGGAAAGTACGTGGACAGAGATTAGACAATCAGTGATTAAGGAGTAAAGAATATTCAATAAGGCTTATTATAAAGGTTCCTAGTTTGTAAGCTCTTATAGCAGTCATATCTATTCCTAAGTTTTAACTGCTATTCTAAATTCTGAGACGCTGAGTAAATTTCTTTGTGTACAACCCGTCTTTCCCTGGAACTTTGCGTATTTGTATGACACCTGAGAGTCATAGCTAGAGTACTGCAGCTCTAAAAGTCAGCATTATCAACAATTGTTAAAGAAGCTGAAAAAGAGATCACACCTCAATTGAAGGTATGAATGAAACGGACTTGGTTAGACTAAGGTAAATCAGAATACAGGGAAAAAGATGATACTGACTCTATTTTTCAACTTCTGCAGGAGATCAAAGGAAGAAATGCTTATTGGTACAAAATTCATATTTTTATAGCACACTATCTAATTTAACCTTTATGGTCAGTTTATTTAAACAACATAATTACATGGAACCTAGAATAGGGAATGAGGTCTTGCTATGCTGTACAGGTTACTATAATACTTCAATATATCCCAGAGTAATTTCAGTGTACATTTTAAAAGTACTTGCAGAGCCCCCTTGAGGGATGGAGGAGAATGTGGAAATATTAAGCTTCCCTACCTGGGGGATTCCTGATATTCTCGTAAGCATTAAGGACTACCAATTTAATAAGTGATGCCCTTGATCATGGGGCTTGCTCTTACAAAGCTTACTCATGCAAAGGAGAAACTAAACCTACTTATATTTATACCTAAGAGTCACCCTTAGTGAGCCTCTTTTGTTGCTCAGATGTCGCCTCTCTCTCTAAGTGAACTCTGCAGGTCAACTACTGTCCTCCATTCTATGTGGGACATTATTCCCAGGGGTGTAATTCTCCCTGGCAACATGGGACATGACGTGAGGTTAGCCTGACCCTGGCATTGTGGGATTGAGAAAGTTTCTTGACCAGCAGTGGGAAAAGAAATAAAAATAAAGTTTCAGTGGCTAAGAGATTTCAAATAGAATCAAAAGGTCATTTAGGAGGTTATTCTTCTGCATTATATAAATATTCCTTTTTAGTTTCTAGTTTATTACAATGGCTAGACATAAAGATCTGAAACTGTTGAACTATAATCCAGTAGCCTTGATTCTTGATGATTCTCTACAACTATATAGCTTTCATGGCGTTACCATGTGACAGTGAAAACATTGTGACTGATAGCCCCTTTATCTGGTGTACAGGCAGATGAGTAATGGAAATAAGACAACATAAATAAACAAATAATGGGGGGAGACAAGGGTTATGTGATGCTTTAGGTGCTCTTTTTATTTATTTATTTATTTATTTTGAGTATGAAAATTTTCAAAAATTGATGGATGTGATGAATGCACTTATATGGTACCGCATGACATTGTATGCTTCAGATGAATTATATGGTGTGTGAATATCTCAATAAAATTGCATTAAAAAAGAATAAAGCATCTATAAGCATTTATGTATACATTGTGTTTTTCCATTCATTTCCAAATCAGATAAGTGTAATATACTTGATCAAATGATAAGATATTTATTTGGTAAGAAATCTGCCAAATTATCTTTCAAGATGGCTTTGCCCTTCAGTGAATGAAAGGTGATGATTGAGAACTCCTATTGCTCTAACATTTATTGAGTTTTGAATGCTCAACAAGCCTTGCATACCTGGGTTAAAGTCCACTAGGTTATAATGCATTGTTTATTTTATAATCATGGACTTGTTTAATGAAAATTTTGTTAAGAATTTGTTTATCTATATCAATTAAGGATATTGGAGGGTAATCTTCTTGGAGAGTATTTGATTTTGTTTTAAGAATAAAATCCAATAAAATGGGCCTAATAGAATGAGTGAAGAAGTATCCCTCCAGTTTCAATTTTCTACACGCACATATACACACACACACAATGTTTACATTGGGCATTTATTTCTTTCATAAATATCGGTTAATTCAAAGGTGAAGGCATCTGGGCATGTAGTTTGCATTGTGTCACAGTTTTTAATTACAAATTCAATTTTTTTCAGCCTTAAATATTTATTATTCACATGATCTCTTTCTTCTTGAGTAGATTTTAATAATTTATGTCCTTCAAAGAATATGTCCATTTCATCTAGGTATAATATTTATTTTCATAAAGTTTTCATAATATTCTTGTAATTTTAATATCTGTTATGTCTGTAACCAATTCACTTCCATTGGAATGAATATTACTATTTTTTTAATTCTCTTCAAAATTTTGTCCGACCAGAGATTTAGCAATTATATTTATCTTCTCAAAAACCAGCTTTTGATTTCATTGACTTTATTCATTTTCTATTTCTTATTTCCTTTATTTATGCTCTGAGCTTTACAGTTTTTTTTTCCTTTTCCCTCCTTTGAATTTACTTCTTTTTTTTCTCTCTCTCTTTTTCTCTCACTCTCATTCTTGTCTTGTTCTCATGTATTTAGTTAAAAGCTGAGTTCATTGATTTGGCTATTACTTCTTTTCCTTCTTTTGTAATAAAGGCATGTAGTGCTACAAAAGTTTCCCCTAGTTCTCCCTTAACAGCATAACATTAATTTGATACATTATTTTTATATTCATGTTTTCTAGTTTTTGCATGCCTTGTAATTTTGATTGATTGCTGAGAGTGAAGAATTTTTTCCTGAATGATGCTAGTAGTTTTTATTCTTATAAATATTACTGAGTTTTGTTCTGGGAGAAAGTTAATAACTTGGAAATTATTTGATACTTTTAGTCTTGCTCTTCAGATTTATGAGGGAAAGCTTAGACAGCCTTTAGAAAAAAGATAATTATTCCACAATCCCAAGGAAAAACACTTCTGAGCAATCTAATCACTGTCCTGTGAATTATGAAATTTTCCAGTTTGATGACAATTAGCACTATTGGCTAGTATGGTGCATGCTACAAGTACTGTGTTTGATTTAATAATTTGATTTAATTAATCAATATTCTCTGGGTACTTGAGTGGTCCTTGTTATAGTCATCTTGAGTTTTCTGACTATTTGCAGCTCTCTCTCTCTTTCTAACACTCTGTCTTGCAAACTCTAGAACTCTTAGCTCTACACCTAACTCAGAAAATATCCCCGACTCCGTGGAATCCTCTCCTTTGAATCCCAACACTGGAATCATTCTCAAAGCAATAAGACGGTGCAATTGAGTGTTCACCTCACTTGATATTTAGTTATATTTGCTCTTATAAACTACATTAATAAAGTGACTAAAATAATAACAATGCAACAAACACAAATTTAGACAAAGCAGTGGGAAAGGATAGATAGCGTCCTTTAAAGGAATTAAATTTGTGACGTTTCCAGGTGAAGATGCAATTTCTAATGTCTATAGTTAATAAGTAGACTCAAATTTGTTTACTTGTATTACTGGAAATTGATTAAGATCATGAAAGACCTAGATTTTAGCCTCTTTGGTGGACAGAATCAGACATTTTCTATGTATTTAAGGCTCAGATTGATAACAACCTATTTTTTCATGAAAAGCAGGCTTCAAGGACAGAAATGAATGGTATTTGAAATTTAAGAGTTCAAGAAAAGGAAACACTGATTTTTGTAAAAGAATGAGTATAAGAAATGAAAATATCAGATAATCTAAGATAGTGTGCTTTATTATTAATCTCACATTCTTTTTTGTTTACCTGCAACAATCATGTTCCTTACTCAGCATTTGTAAAAAAAGATTTAAAGTTTTTTGAGTGAGTAAATACAACTGATTGTACATTTAAACTTAAAATAAAATAATGCAGGTTAAATCACAGTACTTATTAATGCTAATTGTTTTGGTTTGCTAATGCTGCCAATGCAATACACTAGAAATTAAAACTTAACTTTATTAAGTTGCAAATTAACATTCTAATGCCATGAAAATGTCCAAATTAAGGCACCAAAAGAGAATAGTTTCTCAGAGGAAAGGGAGCCAGTATTTGGAACACCTCTGTCAGCTGGGAAGGCGTGTGGCTGCCATTACCTTGTCCTTTCTCCTGGTTCATTGCATTTGGCCTCTGATTTCAGTCACTTTTCTCTCTAAGCATCTGTGGGTCCTTTTTTAACTCCTTTGGGGAAAACTCTAAATTCCAAACTTCTGTTTTTGGTTTCATCTCTCTGCATGCTGTGTTGGCTCTCCAAGCATCTGACGCTCTGAGCTCTCTGTCCATTATTTTAAGGACTCTGGTAAACTAATTAAGACTCACCTTGAATGGGTGGGATCACATCTCCAGTAAATAATCTAATCAGAAAGTCTTGCCCAAATGATGAGTCTGCCCCCACAATATTGGATTAGGATTAAAAGAATGTGGAGTACATAACTGCTTCAAACCAGCACACTAATAAAGCCTAATTCTATTTGATTGGTATATTCAAAAGTCAACATAATAAAATGTTACTGACAGTGTTCAACGTAGTAGAAGATCCTAGAAATATTTTATAACAAAAATATAACTAATTATAGTGTCAGGTTTTTAACTATTATAAACAAAAGCCATTAAGATATATTAATAAGTGCTACCATTTACCACCTGTATGCCATCTTCCTTGTTAGATAGAATGTTTAAAAACTTGACATATCTACAGTAAATCCCCACAATAGAACCCTGAATTTTTAACTAATAAGAACAGAGAAGTGAATCTGACATTATATTACCTCTTAGGTTAGAAATGAGGGGACCATGAAAAAGCATAAAAGACAAATACCTTTTAATGCAAATGAACATTTTTAACCTAAATTTCTTCATAAAGACATAAAAAAATTCAGATATAGCTTCTAAGGACATTCCTGGAATCATCAAAAAAAAAAAAAACAGTCTTATGCAGTAGTGATGCAAATACTTCATGCCTTCTCTTGATGGCTATGCTGTATTTCACAGTTCAGGAAGGGGCCTCTTAGCATTGTTTGATCAAAAACAATATCTATAATGTATTATATTCTTGAAGGAAAATTTGATGACATGTGGTATTAGTATATTTGGATGTTTGTTCTCCATGCTGAAATATTTTTTAGGATATAACAACACACAAGTGATAGAGATGGTATCACTAACTCTGAGGAGCTGAATAACTTGTAATGAGTAGCAGTAACAGATCCAGATTTGGATAAAGTTGTCAGGCTTTAAAGCTCATGCTCCTTCCACATTAAATGGCATTTCTTGTCCATATTTCCTTTCTTCCTATTTACATAAAATTCTGAGTTTCTTTCTATCTATCTATCTATCTACCCATCTACCTATCTTCCATCTATTGTATATCTACACATCATATATCTATCTGTCATTTTTTGTTCAAAAAATCCAATCAAAAAGTGTTCAGCTACCTCAAGCTGTCACTAATAATGAGATCTATGAAGTCACTTGAAATTATGCTTGCAATCTTCTTTCCTCTCATTTCTACTCTTTGCCATCTGGTGAAGGTATAAAGAGAAATACTCACAAATGTTTGATGTTTTTTTATGGGCATATGGGATTTTTTTAAGGAGTTTTTTTCCTCCAACTTTGATTTATGCTTGATTTTAAAACATATTGAGTCTTATTCTTCTCTCACTAGCAGCAGGGAGTAGCTGTCATAAATCCTTGATACTGCCGGCTTGCACAAAGGAAAGGGTTGTTCTGGATTGCATGTCATATATAAAACCAGCTACAGGGCAGGAAAGATGTGATAGAGAGAATTCTCTAAAACCTCTGATCCTAGGAAGGTATTGGGCATGCCCTTCATAATGAAGGATAAGTTAAGCTAATTCACTCATAGTACAAAAATTATACAATTGAAAAACATTTTTCCTTCAAAGATCTAGTCATAAACAAAGCAAATGGAGCATTCTTCATGCCAATAAAATCTAAGTATCATCAATTACAAATGCTTGGAAATAATTATGCTAACAGTCACGGCATACACTATGACAATGGCCAACAGGTTTTCTCATCTCTGTCAAAGAACTCAATGAAATAAGCATGTCTCTTCCAAAGCACATGCCAAATAACAGCATTTGAAAATGAAAACCAAGAATGAAATTGAAATAGAAAGGCTAAATACATGATAAATATAACTTAAATCATGTTTGAAACATCAACATGTTTTATGGATATACTCAGAACCCAGTGCTTTATCATAAAATACTGCATAGTTTTCTAAGCGCATCCGATTATTTTTACTCCCTGAGAGGTTACAATAATCACACACACACACATCCCAATGCAATTTGGGACCCTGAATAATAGGCAAGATTATGCAGTCACGATAAATCATTTTATTTTATGTACAAAAATGTGCTAAGTTTTTTCCTATAAAAATGCAAAATTAGATTGTTTTAGACATACTCAGAGGCTTTAAAAAATACCCTTGTAATAATATTCCATCATATTCAGTGTGTTATACTTGTATAACTTACTTTTAAAAATAGAGGCCCCGAAGGGCAGACAATGAGAAAAGTCAAAATTGAAGCACAAATTAATCTCTTCTCTAGCCTCATTTAGATTCTGACAAAATAATCAGTATTCAGTAAAGGAAAATGAGAGAAAGAAGTCACTCATTCTTTAGTATTTCATATTCTCCTTTAGTTTTCATGGTGAATTATAATTTTATCAGGTTTTATGGCTAATTCCCTAATTGCTGATTTAGCTGGAAATCCTTCCATGCAAAAAAATACATTATTAGAAAGAGAATTTGTAATATAACTTGAATAAGTTGATTTTGAGTAAATTTTAACAAAATCTAATGAAACCCATGATACTCACTATACCATTTTTATTATTCCTAATGAGTATGAATTAGTCATTATAAAGTGCTAAAATAATTTTGGAATATTTGAATTTTAAAGAAGTTTTATTGGTTCTGGACTTGGCTGACCTCATTTCCTTTGTAATAGGACTTGATGGTAATCGATGAAAGTGAATGTAAACTGAAAATATGATGGCAATTATACACCACATGCACAAAAGATTGTACAACTCTTAGATTGTATATTTCTAATAAAATAGATGTTCCACAGTCATAAAAAATATTTTAAGAATGAATAATATAAGTTCTTTTCCCTCATCTTTATAATTACTGTGCAATAATTGATTATTTCAAATCTACTCTGTAAATGCAGAGATATTAGTCCCACAGGATTGGAGAGAGGATTGCACAGGGTAACAAACAGTTATAAACTTAACTCTTGAAACAAACCCATGTAGCTGAATCTGTGGATTGTGGAAGTTAAATATGTTTGAGAATTCTTCAAATTAACTTCCATGTGGAAGGAAAAAATTCTAAAGACAAAAGTGTTAAAATGTGCTAACTTAAACTTTGCACACAAACACATATACAAACACAAGCAATTGTTTAGGGTTTACACCAGTAAAGGGATTTTGAGTTCTCTATATCTATCTCCAACATAACTTCATGTTGCTGGTGCAGGGGTTATTAAAAAGCAAACTGATTCTTTGGTTTGCTTGTATTATTTTAAATTCATGTATAGAAAATGCACATCTTTATTCCCTACATCCAAGCAATTCTCTCCAACCCACCGTCTATAGTGCCGCTGCTAATAACTGAATTGTGCTTTCATATGTGCTTATGTGCTGGAGTTTCAGCGTTGGAATTATGGTTTTGTCATTTATTCTATCTGATGTTATAGATAGGAATTTATTGCTGCAACAATTCTAATTAAGATTTTAGTCATCTGTGACAATGTATTAGATGGAATGGCTTCTATCTTTACATATCACTTAAATACCAAGTTACTCACCTTAAATAGGTAAAAATATGCAATAAACTCTATTTCAACTTCTAATGTATTAATCCTCAAATAATTGCATGTCGTGTGCATGTTACGATTTGTGTCTTTCAATTTTCACGTTCTTCTCTTTACTTTGAAGGGATGGAAATCCAATAGCCATATATCACAGATAGACCCATTCCTACTTTATTGTCTGTGAACTAGTTTCTGATAACATCTGCAGTTGCATGATATTTAAAACTAAGGAGGAGGCAGAGGGCATCTTAAACTCCCTTTCTGGATATTTCTGGTAGAAAATATGGCTGTGCAAATAAGTAGTGCTTATTTTAGGGTAAATTGACATCATAACAATATTTAATCTTCCACTCCATGAATATGGAATCTTCCTCCATTTATTTAGGCATTCTCTGATTACTTTTAGCATGTTTTGTAGTTTTCTGCATATAATTCTTTTACATACTGGGTTGAGTTTATTCTTAGATATTTGATTGTTTTAGTTGCTATTTTTCTTTTTACTTATATTTCTTTTTTTGGGGGGTTGTTATTTTAGCTTGATTTTTTTTTCTTGGTTTCCTCAGTAGATTGTTCATTCATGGCGTATAAAAACAAAATTGATTTTTACTTGTTAATCTTCCACCCTGCAACTTTGTTGAATTTGTTTATTAGTTCCAGTAGCTTTGGTGTGGAATTACAGGATTCTCTATATTTGTAGGATCATGTCATATGCAATTAATGAAAGTTTTTCTTCTTCCTTTCCAATTTGGATGCCTTTGCTTCTTTTTCTTGCTTAATTGTGCAGGAAGAACTTCCAGGGCAATGTTGAATAACAGTGGTGGCAGTGGGCATTCTGGTCTTATTCATGATCTTAGACTAAAAGCTTTTATTCTTTCATCTTTGAGTGTGAGCTTCACTGTGGGTTTTTCATATATGCACTTTGTCATGTTTTAGAAGTTTCCTTCAATGCTTATTTTTCTAATATTTTTTAATCAAGAAGAGGTAATGGATTTTGTCAAATACCTTTTCTGCATCGACATGATCGTGTTTGTGTGTGCTTTTTTTTTTTACTCCTTCCTTCTGTTAATGTGCTAAATTACCTTAATTGATTTTCTTATGTTGAACAATCTTGCATACCAGAGATAAATCCCAATTGATCATGGTGTATAATCTTTTTTAATGAGCTGTTGGGCTCATTAGTATTTTGTTGAGGATTACAGAATCTATATTCATAAGGGTATTGATCTGTAATTTCATTTCCTTGTTGTGTCTTTATCTGGCTTTGGTAGGAATGTGATATTGGCTTTATAGAAAGAGTAGAAAAATGTTCCCTCCTTTTCAATATTTTGGAAGATTTTGAGCAGGATTGGTCTTAACTTT
This sequence comes from Myrmecophaga tridactyla, assembly GCA_004026745.1. Lineage (NCBI taxonomy): Eukaryota > Metazoa > Chordata > Mammalia > Pilosa > Myrmecophagidae > Myrmecophaga > Myrmecophaga tridactyla. Next base: position 51,600 of record PVIY010009098.1, read on the forward strand.
TAGAATGCTTGGTAGAATTCACCAGTGAAGCCATCTGGTTCTGGCTTTTTAATGTTTAGAGGGTTTAGATTACTGATACAATTTCTTCATTTGTTATTATTCTGTTGAGCCCTTCTATTTCTTCTTGATTCCATATAAGTAATTTGTGTGTTTCTAGAAATTTATACATTTCCTCCAGGTTATCATATTTGTTGGCATATAGTATTCATAGTATCTTTTTATAATACTTTTTTATTTCTGTGTGGTCAGTATTAATCTTTCCCATTTCATTTCAGATTTTAATTGTATCTTCTCTCTTTTTTCTTTATCAGCATATATGTTTTGTTGATTTTATTGATCTTTTCTAAGAACACACCCTTGTTTTTGTTGATTCTCTATATTGTTTTTTAATTCTCTATTTCATTTATCTCTGCTCCAATCTTTAGTCTTTCCTTCCTCTACTCTCCCCTTTGCATTTATTTTATTGTTCTTTTTGTACATTTTCCAGTTGTGAGGTTAAGACTCTAATTTGAGATTCTTCTCCTTTTTTGAAAATGTTAAGTATTTACTGCTATAAATTTCCCTCTCAGCACTGCCTTTGCTGCACTCCATAAGCTATGGTGTGTTGTGTTTTCATTTTCATTTGGTTCAAGATATCTCCTAATAGTCTATGTCATTTATACTTTAACCATTTGGTTGTTTAAAAATGCATGGTTTAATTTCAACATATTCGTAAAATTTCCAGTTCTCCATCTGTTATTCATTACTAACTTCATTACATTGTGATTGGAGTAGATACATTGTGTAACTTCAATATTTTTGAATTTGGGGGGACTTGCTTTTTTACTTAAAATGTGTTCTAACCTGGAGAATGGTCTGTGTGCACTAGAGAAATTTTATATTCTTTTGCTATACGGTGAAGTGTTCTAAATGTATTTTTATTTCTTTATTGATATTCTATCTATATGTTCTATCCATTATTGAAAGTGGTGTATTGAAGTCTCCTATACATAATGTAGAACTGCCCATTTCTCTCTTGCAGTGTGACCATATTTGCTTCACGTATTTTGTGGCTCTCCCACTAGATGCATGCATATTCATAATTGTTATGTCTTCTTCTTGAATGGACCCCTTCATTAGTGTGTTCTTTATGCTTCATAACAGTTTGTTTGTTTGTTTTGATATGCTGTATGGCAGGGGTAACATTTCTTTTTTTTTCCATGTGATTATCCCTGTATCGCAACAGCATTTGTTGAATTTTTGTCTGTTTTTGTGTGTTTGTTTGAGGAGAAGAGCATGGACAGGGAATTGAACTTGAGTCTCCCACATGGCAGGTGCGAATTCAACCATTGAACTATACTCGCACCCCCATAACAATTTTGATGCAGTCTATTTTATCTGATTTTATTATTATAGTCACCCTAGGTCTCTTTACACTATTATTTTTATGATATATTTTTCCGTTTTTTACGTTTCACCTTAATTGTGTCTTTGAATTTAATTGATTCTCTTGTAAACAACATATATGGGCCATTCTTTTTTATCCAATCAATGAGTCTCCTTAGACTGAAGAGTTTAATTCATTTATATTATAAGAAACTGCTAATAATATAAGGCTTTTTCTGCCATTTTCCACTCAATTCTTATGTTATGCATGCTCTATATTAGTCTATTTTTATATTGTACCAATTTTAATCTATTTTCAATTTCTTTCTGTATATATTTTTCATATATTTTCTTTGTGATTATCATAAGGCTTAAGCTTAACTTTCTAAATCTACAGAAAGAACATTTGATTTGAAGTTACAATGTAACTTCAATAAAGTACACATTCACTGTTCCTGATGTCTCAGGCCCCCATTTTTTTTGTGGTACTTACTACAAATTATATCGCTATGCATTGTATGTCCAAAACCATGCTTTGTTACTTGTTCTGCGTTTGCATTTTAGAAAATGTAAGATGTAAAAACTGAAACTACATGTTTAAAAATATAGGACAATGAAAAGTACTGGCATTTGTAATTACACAAATGGTTACCTTTACCAGCAATATTTATTTCTTTTGCTGCAAATCATTGTCTAGTGTTCTTTCATTTCAGTCTTAAAAACTTCCTTTAGCATGACTTGCAGTGCAGGCCTAATGGCAATAAACACTCTGAAGTTTTGTTTATCTGGGAATGTCCTAATCTCTCCCTTATTTTTGAAACACAGTGTAGCCAGATATAAAATTCTTAGTTGGCAATTGTTTTCTTTCGGTACTGTAAAGATTTTACCCCACTGTCTCCTTGCCTCCATGGTTTCATATGAGAAACAGCACTTTATCATATTGGGAACTCCGTTGAACATAACACTTCTCTTTATTCTTGCACCTTTCAGAACTCTCTCCTTGTCCTTGGCATGCAACAGTTTGATTACTGTCTGTTTGGGCATGGCTCTCTTCAAGCTTACCCTGCTTGTGGTTCATTCGTTATCTCAAATTTCTGTATTTATGCATTTTGTTAAATTGGGGAAATTTTCTACCATTATTTCTTTGAATATTTCCCACACTTTTTCATCTTCCTTTTCCTTCTGAGAATCCTTTAATGTATATGTTGGTATGCTTGATGATGTCCCACAGTTCTTTCTGTTGCATTCCTTTTTAAATGTTTCTATCACTTCAGTGAGATACTCATATCATTCATTCATTGTTCGTGATACCTTTACTCTTTCTCTGTGTTTTCCTTCATCTTATTGAACATATTAAGGATCACTTCTTCAAAATCTTTGTGTGATATTTCCAAAGTCTGGGATGCTTCATTGGATGGATTCTTTATTTTTATGTTTTTCCTTTGGATGTGTCATCATATCTTGTTTCTTTGTTTATTTTGACATCTTTGGTTGCACACTGTATGTTTTAGATTTTTAGAGTGCTAATTCTGGGATTTAACCCCTGAGCTGCCTCTTCCTTTTGTCTCAGATAGTGGTATGCTAGAGATTTCACTGAGTGCCTGGAACTAACAAAAACAAACAAACCAATGAAATAAACACCTTTCACAGTCTGCAGATTGGTTCTGTGTTGGATGGTGCTCTCCTTCAGAGTTTAGCCATCTTTCAGGAAGATCAGTGCAAGGTCTATTCTGTGTTTTGAGACTGCATCTTGTAAAAGTTTTGGGCTTGCTCATGGCCTGAGGAATACCCCACTTACAGGAATACATATTTCCCCTCTACCCCATGAAATAAACTTTCTCCTCCTCCTAGGTACTCTATTATATGATTTAAAGTAGGAAATTCTTTTCCCCTGTCTGCTTTAACTTAATGTAGTTTCTTAAACAGCGTGGCTGTTCACAGTCTGTTTCTGCTTGCAGGGTAAGTTCTGGCAAGATGAGACAGGTTTTCAGGCTGCCACCGGAGTTATTGGATATACTGGCACTGACATACAGAAACCCAGACATGCACATAGGATTACTCTGCTCCCTCCATAAGAGAGTCAGGGACTCACATTGGGGGCATAGGCTATCTCCACACTGTCATGAGTTTCTCCTACCACTTGAAATTCAGTACTTGCTGTCCCAGTTACTATAACTCTTCAACAGCTCTCCAGAATTTTGAGGAAGACTGTTCTTCCATTTTTGCTAGTTATTCCAAGATTGTGTGGGGGATAACCCTAGAGTTTAATCTTGGTAGACTAGAAGCTAGAAATCTTTCCTACTGTATTCTCTGTGGTATTTCATAGATAAATCCAACTCACAAAAGACACACTGGCTAATCCTAACCCTAGTACTTTCAATTTCAGTACAATGCATGCTGTGAATTAATATACACTATCATACTTTATTTCAAAAAGTTAGCTTCTCCTGTCATTGAGAATGTGTGCTCTTTGAGCTATTCAACATACATCCAGTGCTGCCTCTATAGTTTTTACTTCATTAATACAATACCGTACTTAAAATATTTATTTTCATATTAATATTTATGACTGCATTTAACATAAGATAGTCACAAATTGAAGTGAATTTCAGTAAGCAAAATCATTATCTACAGTAAAAAATACAAATGTTTTTTTCTAAATGAGCCATCTATTTTTATATGCAATTTTATTGAGATATACTCATATACCATATAATCATCCAAAATGTACAATGATTTACAGTATTATCATACAGTTGTGAATTCAACACCACAATCAAATTTTGAACATTCTCATTACTCCAAAGAAAAGATAAAAACCAAAATGAAGAAGGACACCTGAAGTCCCATACCTGCTATCCAACCCTATTATTTATTTATTTTTTGTCTTTATTTTCTTACTCATCTGTCCATACACTGGCTAAAGGGATTGTGAGTCATAAGGCTTTCACAATCTCATGTCCATACCATGAAAGCCTTATATTATACACTTGTCTTCAAGAATCAAATCTACTGGATTACAGTTCAACAGTTTCAAGTCTTTCCTTCTAGCTATTCTAATACACTGAAAAATAAAAAAGAAATACTTGTGCAATGCATAAGAATAACTCCTTGAATGACTCTTGACTTTATTTGAATCTCTTAGCCACTGAGACTTTATTTCTTTTTCCCCTTCTGTTCAAGACTTTCTCAATCCTGTGATTCCAAGGCCCAGCCCATCTCCAAAAGTCAGGACCCACACTGAGAGGTAGATTTACACCTTGGGAGTCATGTCCCATATAGGAAAGAGGCCAGTGAGTATAGCTGCAGAGTTGGATTAGAGAGAAAGCTACATATAAGCAACAAAAGAGGTTCCTTGGGAATGATTTTTGGCATAATTACAAGCAGACTTAGCTTTTTCTTTGCATGAATACAAAGGGTAAGCCTCAAGACCAAGTACTTGGCCTACTGAACTGGTAGTCCTCAATGTTGTGAGAATATTAGGATTTCTCCAGGTGGGGAAGTTTAATATTTTAACTTTTTTTGCCCAATCCCTCAAGGCTTTTTCCCCCAGTCCTTCAAGATTATGCTACGATGTATTTGAGCATCACAGTAATGTGTACAAACCAACAAGAACTCATTCCTTATTCAAGTTCATGTAATTATGGTGTTTGATTAAATGGACCATACAGGTTAAATTAGATAATATGCCACAGAGGAGATTTATTTTGCACTAAATCAACATCTCTTCCTTTGGTCTCACACAGAATTGAAGTTTTAAAATGTAGTCAATATCATCCTTTACCCTTTAGTCTGAGTTACTTTAGTCCTAATCAGACCAGCTTCATTCATATCTCTATTTGATATCTGATTATTTTCAGCTTTTTAAACAGTTGCTGTTTGGGGTAATGATAACTTTCTTAGCCACAGAACTCTAGCTATGAGTCTCAGGGGTCACACAAAAACCTGAAGTTCCAGGGGATGATCAGATTATACACAAAGAGCTCTGCATCTCGGAATTTAGAAATAATCTTTAAACTCAGAAATAGATACAACTGTTGTAAGAACTTACAATTTAGACTCTTATTGTAAGCCTTCCAATAACCTATGCTCTTGAATTCAACTCTTCAGAGTTTATTGATTATAGTTAGTCCATATTAGCGAGCCTTACAATACCTGTCTTTTGATTTCTGGCTTATTTCAGTCAACATACTGTCATCAAGGTTCATTCACTTAATTGCACACTCACACCTTCATTCCTCCTTATAGTCACACGATATTCCATTGTATTTCCATTCTTTGGTTGATGCACCCTTAGGTCACTTACATCCATTGAAAATTATGAATACTCCTGCCATAAACACCAGTGTGCAAATGTCTATTCATGTATCTTCTCAAAGTACTTCCAAGTATATAACTAATAATGGGGTTGCAGGATTATGCAACCCTATACTTAGCCTCGTGAAGAACCAAGACCCTGCCCTCCAGAGGGGCTGCAGCATTCTACCTCCCTACCAACAGTGGATACGTGCATCTCCCTCTACATATTTTCTCCAGCACTTGTATCTTTCTGCTTTTTAAACAGTTTTATTCACACACCATTCAATCCATCCTGAGTAAATAATCAATGGTTCCCTGATAATCCGGTTATGCATTCACTACCACAATGTATATGAGGACATATATTTCTTATGCAAAGAAAGAAGATGAAAACAGAATGAAGAATAAAACATAAAACAAAAATAAATAAAGAGAAACAACATAAACAGCACCAAGAATCCTATGCCCCTCCCTTATATCCCCTACTTATTGACATGTAGCTTTGGTGTATTGCCTTTGTTACATTTAATAGAAGGATATCACCATGACACTACTGACTTTAGACCAAGTTTTGCATTGTTTGCATTTTTCCATATACTATCCCATTTTAAACTCCTTGCAATGTTGACATTCATGTGTTCTTCATTCATGCAAAAACATTCTTATATGTGTGCATTTAATCATCATCCTTGTTTACTCTAGGCTTCACTAAGGTATACAATCCCAGTCTTTATCTTTGATCTTACCATTGGTGTCATACATGCTCTTAGCCTTCCTCTTCCAACCATACTCACACTCACCTTTGTTCAAAAATAGCTTGAAATTGTGCTACTATCAGATAGTATTGTGCTATCTATTTCTGGACGTTTACAGAATATCCTGCTGAGCACTTTGTATTCCTTCAGCATCAAATGCCCATTCTCTACCTCTTTCTATCTACTGCTAACCTTTAATGCTTAAAATTTGCTCATTAATGTTAGCTCATTTTACGAAAACAATCCAGCACTTGTGCTTTTGTTTCTGGCTAATTTCACCCAACATACTGTTCTCAAGCTTCCACATTGCTGCATATGTCATGACTTTATTTTGTACCCTTACTGATAGTATTTGTTTCTACACTCTTCTCAAAACCTTCTCCTACCTTGTCCTATTTGCCTGGAGTGCTTCCTTTAGTATGTCTTGTAAAGGAGGTCTCTTGTTCATAATCTCTTTCAGTGTCTGTTTGTCTAAAAATATTTTGAACTCTCTTTCATTTTTGAAGGGCAGTTTTTCTGGATATAGAATTTTTGTTCTTCAGTTTTTCTCTTTCAGTATCTTAAACATATACTACTGCCTTTTCACCTCTGTGGTTTCTACTGAAAAATCCAAACATAGTCTAATCAAGTTCCCCTTGTATGTAATGGTTCACTTTTCTCTTGCTGCTTTCAAGATTCTCTCTTTGTCTTGGACATTTGACCTTCTGATTAGTAAATGTCTTGGAATAGGTTTATTTGTATCTATTGTGTTTGGGGTATGCTGTACTTATTGGATCTGTGGTTCTATGTCTTGCATAATAAATGTGAAATTTTCAGTGATTATTTCCTCTATTCTTCTTGCTACCACTTTCCACTTCCCTTTTCATTTTGGGACAATCATAACACATATATCCATGTGCTTCACGTTGCCATTCAATTTCCTGAAATCCTGCTCATAATTTTCCATTCCTTTCCTTATTTGTTCTTTTGATTGTAGGATTTCCATTGTACTGCCCTCTCAAATTTTCTGTTATAAGTCTCCATTTTGTTTTTCATCTCTTCTATTGTCCCTTTCATTCCCATAAGTTCAGACATTTGTTTTCTCAAGCTTTTGAGTTCTTCTTTATTGTTGCCCACATCTTTTGCTATATAATAAAGTCATAACTTGGATACAAGTTACGATTTCTAAATCACAGTACCAAAATGTAATAATTATTTTTATTTAAAAATAGGGCTTAAAAAATACCAACTTGAATATTTCTCCAGGAAGAAAATTATCTTTCCAGATGGAAAACTGCTTAGGAAGAGACAAAGAGAACCATATAATGCCTCTTCTCATTATATATAGTACTATATGAAAGTTGACAAGTATAGCTGGAAAAAGAGGTAGTGAATAACAAAAAAAAAAATCAAAATAAGAATTCAAATATTTCCCTATGGGATAATATACATTGAAAACAATATGAGAAACAAAAGATAATAGATATTGCATAGCCATCTGGAATTCCAAAAGCAGTGCATATAGCAAAAAGTAAGGACAAATATTGAAATTTCAGTATTCCATATTGTATTCCCAAGTAGTATATGAATTCACTTGGACAGAGGGCACAATAACCTAATTAAGAACAAAACTCTGTAGTAATAAATGGGGACAAAACAAAATTAAAGGTTCAATGATTAAAAGTAGAGTATAATTAGAATTTATGATTATGGAAAAATGGAGGAAAATATGAGATAAAATTCACAATGTATGATGTGATGGAAGTGTCAAAAATATTTGTTCTCTTTCATTTTAGTAGTATCTTTGCTTATGGCTTATTGAAATCTTATTAGTCTTTTTCCCTGAAGTATAAACTAGAAAGTCTTAGGTAAACTTTGGGTATATCGCTATGGGTACTACTTTAGCTTGGATTTTCTTTTTTAATATACACTTGGCAAATAGTGGATGTTTAGCCTTCTGGTTGACTTTTGTTTTAGTTTGCTAAAGGTGCAGGAATGCAATGTACCAGATGTGGAATGACTTTTAAAAAGGGAATTCATTAAGTTATAAGTTCACAGTTCTAAGGTCATAAAAATGTCCAAACTAAGGCATCTAGAGAATGGTAACTTGACTCAAGAAAGTCAAGTGGCTGGAACCTGCTGGTCCTTTGGCTTCTGGTTTCAAAGCAACTTACCCTGGGGTGTTTTCCTTCTACATCACAAAATGTCTCTGCCTTGTGGGCTCTGAAGCCTTTTCCAATATGGTTCCCTCTTAAAGGATTCCATTAAGCAATCTCACCTTGACTGGGTGGAGAATAGAAATCACCAAATCAAAAAGTTCCATCACAATTGGGTAGGCACATCTCCATGGAAACAACTTAATCTAAAAGATCCTACCTAACAATATTGAAACAAGATTAAAGAACATGGATTTTCTGAGGTACACAACAATTTCAAACCATCACATTGCACACTTTCTACTCCAAGAAGATTCCAGACATGTTCTTTCCATTTACAAAATACATTCTTTCTGTTACAGTATTACAAAGCCTTAAATCCATTTCAGCAACAATACAAATACAATACAAAGTCAGAAACGTACAAAATATCATCAAAGTCAGACACACACACAGTCTGTCCTATGGAAAAATTCTCTGAATGTTGACCTTTGAAGTTCAGACCAAATTATCTGCTTCCAATATACAAAGAATGGACAGTCATATTATAAATTTTCCCATTGCTATAGGGAGAAATAGAAATGAAAGCATGGGTCACTGGATCCAAACAATCCTGGAAATATTTAGGGCAAACTCTATTAGATTTCAAAGTTTAAGAATCATTTATCCTTAGAGCTTTAGAAAGTGGCAGTCTCACCCTTTCTAAGGCCTATGTAGTAGACCTGTTCTGTCTAAATGCTGGGATGAGTATTGCAACTTTGAAGGGCATTGGGGTAACCACATTTTTCTCAGCTCCACCCATTCCAAGCATCAGGGTAGTGTCTGGGCTTTCTGCTATCTCCAGGGCACATGCTCAACCCCCTTACAATGAGATGGCAGCAAGGCTGCCCTCAATCCCCAAGGAATGAATTCACTGTCTCTGAGGCCTGGAGCAACAAAACTTTTCCTGAATATCAAAGGCAAACTCATCCTTTCCAAGTGCATGGGTAGACCCACTCTTCTGGCCCGAGGTTTCTTGGCTTCAAACCTTAACTTCCATACTTCTGCCTCAGAAGTTATTTTTTTTTTCAATTTGTTTCTTTTCTGTCCCTTTATACCAGACTGGCTGTGTTTCTATTTATACAGATCCCACAACACTGTTGCTGCTTTTTTATGCAGTATCCCAGAGTCATATTGTAGTGCGAAAACCAGGAACTCTAAGTTTAATGGTTTGCACATTTCATTAGGAGGATTTGTGCTGTGGCTCAATGGGTTATGGTATCTTTGATGAATGTGATGAGGGCTCTGATTACACAGGGACCTAAGGTGATTAGAATTAATAAGGTAAATAGAGGACTGGCTAGTGGCAGAATCCAGTTGGTCCAGGTTTTTGGGTCCCAATTCCACTAGGTTTCTAATTCTTTGTCCTGGTTTCGGACCTGCTCTCTAAGTTCCTGAACCTTAGCAGCGACTCTGCTAGACTGGTTTACAAAATAACAGCACTCCTCCCCTAAGGAGATACATGTCCCTCCCTTTTCTGCAGTGAGCAAGTCTAAGGCTCCTCGGTTGTGCAAAGCCATTGCTACCAGGGAGTGTAACTGGTCTTGGAGGGAGACTAAGGAATCTGCCACTCACTCTAAATCTTCATTCAGTTCTGGAGGCAGCTTTTAATAGAAGCTTACAGAGAAGCCCAGTCCTGCTATTCCTGCTCCTACTCCTGTGGCAATGCCAGCTCCAATTAAAACTGAAGCAAGCACAGCCCTTTTCAGTCACCTATGTTTTCCTTGCTGCCTGGGTCTTAGGGCTTGCTTAAACTCCCTTTCAGTGTAAATGGGTACTTTTGGAGTTAAGTAAACTGGGGTGCATATTCCTGTCCAGTTGGCTTCTAGACACCTATAAGCAGAGCTTCTGCATAAATAGAACACCCCAGGGACACTGCACTATATTTTGTCAACAAGGAGGGTCTGGTTTCTGATACATGGATGGGCAAGGATGGTCCCCAGTGACTTGCTTTCTGATGAAGGGCGCCCCTGGAGATGGGTTAAATTATTCCCCAAGACTGCTGACCAAACACCCTGGGTAACTGGGTTGATAAGTACAGTTTGGCCGTCAGCTAGCAGTTGTGTATGATTCTGGATGGATTGAGAAGAAGCATTCCTTGCAAGGGAAAGGCAGAGCCAGCATGCATTAAGTTGTGTACTGGAATTATGGAGGAGTGCATAGGTTGCACTCAGCATGTGGGTTATTTGGCTCGCAGGATTTATGGACTGGCTGAGACGGTCAAGCCCTGTGAGGTTTGCTCGCTTATATTTAGGGCCATGTGTTACAAACACAAGCCACTAACTTTTTTGAACTTTTGTTTCCAGGCTCGATCCTGAACTCCTCCCCCATCACTCATGCCTACGTGTGTATAACAGGTCCAGCAGGCAGGCTGCCTGGCCCTCCCATAGGTCCTGCAGGTTCTCCCATACTTGATGTTACCTGTCCAATATTTGCTTTTGTCTGGGCCTATGCAAAGTTTGGCCCAGAACTGTGTAACAGGATGCCAACATGTAGGTTTGGGCAGAGAGATACTTTGATTTACTTGTCCCTCTATAACAGTTGTTGCAGGATGGGGGGCTACTACTACTGAGGGACCCTAGAAGGGCACACAGGACAAGATACAGATACATCTTACACAATACAGGTACGTTAGGGCAATCAGGACTTTTTCTAGTGGATACCAGTCTTGGGGAGCTACTGCTGCTAACCCAATACTAACTAATAGAGCAAGAAGCCCAATTGGGAGCAGAAGCAGGCAATTCATGTAGCAATATGAGGACTACTAGGAACTGTGGCTAGGAGAACACAGGGGAGTTTATGGGGTGCACTAGAGGTGCAGGAGCACTTATGAGGGGAGGGAGGGGACACTCAGGCTGGTCTGCGGCTCATCAAGCTTTGGCCGTGTGTAGATCAGTCAGTTTCCAGGGATGACTGAAGCAGGGCTTGACGATCTCCTCAAACTTTGGCCATGCGTGGGTCATCTTATTCTATTGTGGAGGAGGGGAATGCGATGGTTTCTGGAGAATGACGTGGGTCGGGTGTCCAGGAACAGGGGTACACTCCCAGGGTTCGTCTGCTGTGGCTCTCTTGACCTGGGAGTGATGGATCCATGGAATGATCTCTGTGGCTTTGACAGCTATAGGGGTAGCTAAGACAACACAATGAGGGTCTCTCCACTGAAGCTGGAGAGAGCCATTTTCCCAGTCTTTAATCCACACTAAATCCCCTTGTTCGAATTCACGTATGAGAGGGTAGATGCTGAGGGGTTCGGGCACTGCCTCCAATGCTTTCCCTTTTAACTCATTCAGGACCCATCCCAGCTGCGCTAGATATTGATTGAAACTTAGATTTCCAGTTTTTCTGAGGTTTCCCTGTAGAATCCTAGAAATGGGTGGTGGCCTTCCATATATTAATTCAAAGGGAGAGAATCCCATTTTTTAAATCAGGGCAGACCTGATTTAAAAGGGAGCGCCTGTACCCAGGTCAGTTTCTTTTCTTGGAAGATCTTCCTTAATTGTCCCTTTAGAGGTCGATTCATCTGCTCCACTTTTCCATTGCTTTATGGCCAGCAAGCGATGTGGAGTTTCCAAACTATCTGTAAAGTTTTGCCAGTTTTTGAAGGGCTTTGGCCACAAAAGCAGGGCCATTATCAGAGCCAATGGTCAGTGGCATCCCATATGAGGAATGATGTCCTTCAGGAGGGCTTGTGCTACTTCCTGTGTAGTTTCTGAACAGGTGGGATATGCTTCTACCCATCCTGAGTAGAAGTATCAATATCCTTGGGCTCACAGCAGTTTCTTTGATAGGTAGTACACCTTTTGCACACCAGTTTTACCCAAGAGGGAAACCTAGGTATGTAGAGGTGAGCACTCCAGCTGGCAGTGAGAACTTTTTCCCTAAAGTGAGTTTGGTGATGGACATGTTGTACTAAGGGCCATGCTAAGTTTTCAGGAGTTACAACGTGCCCGTTGTGTGGTAGCCACCATCCCTCATGGTACATTTCCTTCCTTGTGTAGCCAATTGCTTCCCAGTTTTGAGTAGGTTGGTGTTTTCTTCCACCACAGTAATGGATAGGGGATGAGAGGGGCAATTAGCAGTTTGTCTTTTGGGGGAAGCATTAGGTGCCCTAGCGCTGCCTGTTTGGTGGCTGAATATACTTTTTGGTTGCCTTTCTCCATTAAGGAGTTGCCTTTTTGATGATCGCAGCATTGAATAACTGCTAAAGTGTTGGGGGCCCACACCACTTCCAGCAGAGCTACAATTTCTCACCCATATTTGTCATGCTTTCACCCTGCTGTCATTAGCCCCCACTCTCTGTATAATGCCCTGTGTATGTGTAGGCTTGTGAATGCATACTTTGAGTCAATATAATTATTAGCTTCCTGTCCTGCTGCTAATTGTAGACCCTGGGTAAATGCTATAAGCTTAGCTTTCTGAGCTGATATTCCTGAAGACAGGGCTTCTACCTCTAAAATGTCTGCTAAATTAACGATGGCATATCCAGCATAACACACTCCATCTTCTATCACACTGCTTCTATTGGTGAACAGTTCAATGTCAGGATGTTTTAATGGCTGGCCTTTAAGGTCAGGTTGCTGGAGTAGAGTTCATCTAAGGTTTCCACATAGTCATGTTCTGGGGCTCCCAGCCCCATGGGCAGCAGGGTGGCAGAGTTGAGGGTCTGACAGACCCCAAGGTGCAAGTTTGGAGTTTCACATAAAGTAGGCTGGTACTTGATAAGCCTCACATTTTCGTTCCATGAGGCTGGTGACTGAATGGGGGATGAGTTAGCTTCTGCCTAAATGTGAGCTTCCTGGCTTCGTGGACCAAGAGGGTGGTGGCTGTGACAGCTCTTAGGCAAGAGGACCACCCCAGTGCTACATTGTCTAGTTGTCTGGAGAGATAGGCAACAGGCATTTTCCATGATCCAAGGGTTTGGGTTAAAACCCCAATGGCCATTCCTTCTCATTCATGGACAAATAGGGTGAAAGGTTTTTCTAAGTCTGGGAGGTCATTGCTTGCATGAGCAATGTTTTTAGATGCTGGAAGGCATGTTCCTGCTCAGTTTCCCATTGGAATGGGTCCTGATCAACCCCCTTTGTGGCTTCATAGGGGGGCGTGGCTAAGAGTGCATAGTTCAAAATCCAGACTCTGCAGAACCTGGTGGCTCCTAAAAATTCTCTGATTTGCTTTTGGAAGGTTGGCATGGGGATTGCATAAACTACTCATTTGAGCTCTGGCCCCAGGCTCCAGGTTCCCTGTTGCAGGTAAAATCCTAGGTATTTAACCTGCTGTTGTCAGAGTTGGGCCTTTTTATGAGACATGCAGTAACCCACCTAATCTAGGTGGTGGAGAAGATGTTCCATCCCTTGCTTATAGTCATTGTGAGACTCGGTGGTGAGCAGGAGGTCATCTACATATTGAAGGACAGTACAGTTGTAATTTTTGGCTTGGAATGATTGTAAGTCTTTCCCCAGTGCTTGCCCAAAAATAGTGGGGGGATTTTTAACCCTTGAGGCAGCCAGGTCCAGGTGTATTGTCTTTTGTTTCCCCCAGAGGGTCTTTCCCATCTGAAGGCAAATATTTCCTGGTTAACTGGGGCTAATCATATGCAGAAGAAGGCATCTTTTAAATCTAAACAAGAGAACAATTTAGCTTTTCCCAGGACCAGGCTGAGGAGGGTATATGGATTTGGAGCCACAGGATGGATGGTTTCTGCAGCTGCATTAACTGCTCATAGGTCCTGGATGGGGTGGAATTCCACAGTTTGAGCCTTTTTCACAGGAAGCAGTGAAGTGTGCCATGGAGAGTTGCATGGCCGGATGATTTGGTAGGACTCCAGTTGCATCAAATGGCTTTGAATCCTTTCAAGGGCCTTTTGAGGGATTGGATATTGCCATACTGCCCCAGGGTGCATCATGGGTTTCAAAGCAATTAGTACCAGAGGGCCATTTTTAGCTAAGCCTGGTGAGTTATGCTCTGTCCAGACATTTGGTATGTCTGGGAATGGCAGGTTAGGGGAAATTTCCCTCTTGTTTTGGGCTTCTCATGTAGCCGTCACTCTTCTTTTGTAGGTGTAGTTAAAGACAGGATTTTCTGCAGGCTGTTAATTTTTAGTGAGACTTTTCCTCCAGGGCCAAAGGTAATCTGGGCATGCAGCTTCCTGAGGAAGTCTTGCCCCAACAATGGCAGTGGGCATTCAGGCATATACGGAAATTGGTATGATGCAGAGTGGCCCCCAATGCTGCACTCTCTGGCTTTCAGAAGAGGCCTCTTTCATACTATACCCATGGTACCTACAATGTCTATCATTTGGCCAGAAGATGGGCAAGTATTCCCCAGGGACTGTGTCACTATAGAGTGTTCAGCACCAGTACCCACCATGAAGTTCATTGTTTGGTCCTCTAATTTCACTTTGACCATGGGTTCCCAGGGAACTAAAAATATGGAACCCAGTCTGTCTGAGTTGGAGAGTTCATCAGCAACCACAGCAATGGTGTTGGGGTCCAGATGAGGTCTGGGCTAGTGCCCTGCCTCCTTCTACCTGCTAGTGAGTTGGTTTTATTGGGACACTCATTCTTCCAGTGCCCCTCTTCTTTGCAATAAGCACACTGATTCTGACCTAAGGGCACTCAGTCTTGCCACATTGTTCTTGATAGGGCCCTTGATCCCACTTCTCAAAGGCAGCAACAATTATTTGAGCTTTTTCCCTGAATTCTTGCTTCCTTTCTTTAGCTTCTATCTGGACCTGATTGACAAATACCTTTGTGGCCACCTCTATCAGTTGACTTGTGTTCATGCATGCAAATCCATCTAGCTTCTGGAGCTTACACCAAATGTCAGGGACTGCCTGTCCTACAAAAGCAGCATTTATTAGCATCTGGCTCTCTGGGACCTCAGGGTCAAACAGTGTGCATTGGCAGAAGGATTCCATCAATTGTTCGAGAAATTTGCTCAGAGGCTCATCTGACTTCTGCAAGACTTCTTCAACCTTGGTCATGTTGGTGGCCTTTCTGCGGTCTTTCCAGAGGCCCTGGAGCAAGGCCTTATGGGACCATTGGAGGGACTGTAACCCCACATCAGTGCTTGGGTCCCATTCTGGGTCCTTTCCTGGAAAACTGCGGGCAGCGTATTGGTCTAAGGTGCCATTGGGGATGCTTTCCTCTAGGTTCTTCTATGCCACTATTACCATGCACCAACATTCTTCAGTGCTGAGGAGAGTTACAAGTAGCTGGTTGCAGTCAGGCCAGGTGGGCTGGTGGATCTCGACAATAGACTGGAACAGGTTAAACATCACCTGGGGCCTCTCAGTGTAGGACAGCAGATGATTCTTCCAGTTTAGCAGATCAGTAAAAGTGAAGGGAATATATATGAAGTTTCTTCTCCCTTCCTGAAAGTCTCTCTGGGCATTAACATAAGGAGGTCCTTGGGGCATTAAGGACATGGCTGCGGATGGAGCAGTCATACCTGGCTGGGGCCACAACTGCTGCAGCTACGGGGTCCAGGGATGGCCAGGCTCAGCAGAGCCTCAGGAGATACCTCTGGGCTGCTGGGGAGGTCGGGGGTTGCTGTGCAGGAGGTCAGCAGGGCTGCAGGTATTAGTGGTAGGAAGTAAGGTGGGGGGGTTTTCTTCTTCTTCTGGTGCACTGGATAAAACTGGGACCTTGGGCTTGATGCCTGGTTTCTTGTGGGACTTCTCCACCACTTGAGTGAGAAACACCTGTCACTGTCCATCAAGACAAGTCTTTATCCACTCTGGCTTCTTCTCTGTGACCTCCAACCATGTGACAATACAGGGAAACTGATCTCAGTGTTCAGGCATCCCTGACATTATACTATAAACTGCTTTTACTTCCTCTAATTCAAAAGTTCCCTCAGATGGCCAATCTACTCCAAGGGTGGGCCATTCTAGCATACAGAATTTCCTTAGTTGACCGGGGGCCAGCTTGAATCCCCAATCATCAGTAAAAGCCTTCTTAAAGTTGGACATCATACACTGCAATGGTGTCTTATTAGATTCCAACCCCCTCCACAATGGCAGAGCCAACAGTTCAGGAGAAGGGTTTACAGACAGGTGGGATATGCTTCTACCCATCCTGAGTATGTCTAAAGGGATTTTAGACAATCTAGTGCTTTGTTCGGCCTGGCTGCTCCCCTAGTGGGGACATTGGGCACCTCTTGGCTTTGCTGGTCCAGTTTAAATCCCTGGCTGGCCCCCTTTCAAGGTTACCCACCCTTAACTATATGAGGATCGCCATGGAATCACAGAATCCGAACTCATTCATGGCCTGGTACTCGCTCCAATGGCCCAGGACTTCCTCTCTCACTCAGTCATGCACATTCAACTGACATCCCTCCCACACTGCCCTTCCTGAAACTGAATCTGAAGACTTCTGTTTCCCCTGGTCCTCTGGATAGAGACTGTACTCAGAGAGTCTTGGGGGTTGATCAAGTCCCCTTCCACTCGGGCCCCCAGCCTTCTACCAGTGAGCTGATAGCCTGATGCAGTTGAGTGCTTACCAGTCAGACGGGCAGCACTCCTGACACTTGGTTCCTGAAACCGTCCCGGATTCATCACCACTCAGGCAGTGATGAATGCCCTGGCCAAGGAGATCAGGAGTCGAAAAAACAGAAAGATTCTGGCACCTGCACTGGATTCTGTTGGGTCTCCAGTCTAGGTAACGCCACTTCTACAGGCCAGGAAGGCAAGAATGCCGCTGCTGCTTAGATCCTGGACAAGCCCCCGGGAATGTAGCACAAAAACCAGGAGTGAGGCCACAGGCCTCCAGGAACATTCCTCAAAATTAGAACAGACCAAGACTAAAGGTCTGTGGTTTCAGGAAGCAAATGATTTATTAGCTCATGTGCACGAGGCTCAGCTGAGTCACCTTGAAAGTCTGAGTCCTAAACAAAAGGCAACCTTTGCTTTTATAGACTGTATTACATGCTAGAGAGAAGGTAAGCTTAATATGGTGACTGGCAATATTAAAGGGAAAACAATTGGTCAGTTTAAGGAATGAAGCAGGTTACAGAAGCAGATGAGCTGTTAGGGGAGGATCCCCATCCCAGGAATGTGTGTCATCTCACTTGCCTGCAGTTTCACCCATTCCTGGAGGTCAGGAGAGGGGGTCTGGGGATTTTCCACAGAGAAGGCAGCTGAATAAGGAAATGAAGGGGGGTCTGTTTACTACAATATCTGTCATACAATTGGATTATCCACAAATTCTTCTCCAATCTTGGCTTTTTCTGAAATTGTTGACTGGTTCCATGTTTGGTTAAATTCTCACATGGGTCACTATTACCTGGGGTCTCCCTTTCTGTTATCCCAGAATTTTCCAGACCATCAATTTCTGGTTTCTTTGTACCCAGGAGTTCAGTTTTCAGTTTATCTCTTTCCTGTCACATTTCACTAAAAGCTGAAAGAAGCCTGGCCACACTTTGCACATTTAATTGGGGGAATCCCTTCAGCTAAGTATGCTAGTTTGTGGCTTTTAAATCCTGCCTTTCATCCAAAGGCAGTACTCAATTTGAGAAAGTTTTCTGCCATTTCAAAACACAGGTCACCTTCCTTCTAAGTTGCCATAACACATGCATTATTTCTGTCTAAGATCTTACCATAAGTATCTTTAGTGTCCATGTTTCTAACAGTCTCTTCAAACTATTCTAGGCCTTCTCTATCAAGCCTCTCACAGCTCTTCCAGAATCTTCTCCTTATCCATTTAAAAAGCCATTCCAACATGTTTGATATTTGCAAACCACACCACCCCACTTCTCTGGTACCAAAATCTGTTTTAATTTGCTAAAGCTGCTGGAATGTAATATACCAGAATGGCTTTTAAAAAAGGAATTCATGAAGTTATAAATTCATAGTTCTAAGGCTATAAAAATGTCCAAACTAAGGCATCCAGAAAGAGATATCTTAACTTAACAAAGGCCAGTCTGGGAAGATGTGTGGCTTGCATCTGCTGGTACTTTGGCTTCTTGTTTCAAAACAGCTTCCCCTGGGCATTTTCGTTTTGCATGTCAAAATGTCTGTCTTTTTCACTCTAAAGCTTTTTCCAAACTGGTTTCCTCTTAAAGGACTCCAGTAAAGCCCACTTTCAATGGTTGGAGACATAACTCCATGGAAACCACCTAATCAAAAGGTCCCACCCACGATTGAGTTGGTCATATCTCCATAGAAACAACTTAACCAAAAAAGATCTCACCTATCAATATTGAATCAAGACTAAAGAACATGGCTTTTCTAGAGTACACAGTTTCAAATCTGCATACCCTTAGAATAGTTATAATGATTGGCCCTAGAAAACTGTTAGCTAATAAAAACAAATATTGAACTAATATCTGTGAAAAAATCTATGGAAATGATCTATAAAAGAAGAATATTATATAGGAACTGGAAGGAATAATTGATCGAGGAAATTTGGGGAAATTTTTGCATCTTGCTATGACCAGAAACTTGGTCATATCTTCCTTCATTGTATCTTCCATGACTATTATGGAAATTACATACCAGCTTTCTGCAACAAGTTAAGTAGAAATATGTATGCATGTAAAAAGAGATTGAGTAAATAAATAATAATAACTGTGAATTAGGGCTTAATCATAAGTAGGAGAAAATGGAAAAAGGAAAGAAAGCAGACATGGCTCTAATTTTTTTTTTCAAAAGCAAATATCAAAAAGGAAAAATTTAGTAAGTCCTTAAAGAAATAGCCCAAGCAGCAAACCAATCATGTGTTTTTAAAGAAAATAATCCTGCACATTTTTAATTGGAGGGCTATATAGATTTAAAAAGACATTGAGAGGTAAACTTTTAGTTTGCCAAGTGATTAATTTGCTCTTGTTCAAATTTCTCTTACATAGCATTATGTGAATGCAGTTTTCCTTCTTTATCAGTAATGCCTTTGAAGACATTATTATTTCTAAAAGTATTTTTTTTTCCCTTAAATGAATGCTAGGTCAAACTCTGCATATTAGTCTGCATTTAAATTAAGTTATTTTCTCATTCTGATAAACACAAATATTCATTGTGTAGCAAGTTACTAAATAGTGAAATCACTCCTTTGAAGCAGTGGGCTCCTCTATTCAAAATAATTTACTCATATAAGAAAGTTGGAGGATGGTGAATGTTGGGGTAAGCTCTTTGTCTCCATCTAGGTTTTCCTTTTAGGGCTAGAGGAGAACCTCCTCAATTTTCTACATGCATGATTTAGCTTATTGGTTAGAATTTGAATGAGGTTACTGTTGTTCCCGTGGCACTTTGATGATGGAAAGAATGTTCCATATTTAAATCTGCCCTGGGGGATAGAAACTTCTTTAACTCCAATTTAAAAATTGCCTCCCCCAAACCCTATGGGAAGATAGACAAATGACAACAAGAAAACAAGTTTTTAATGTTAATTCATCAAGGAAGCATTCAGAGGAAAAATAACAGCACCATAATTTGTGTAGCCTTGGATGCTGATCCATGACTTATCAGCTGGAGCTCTTGCAGGGTCAAAGGATGATTTCATTACCATTCTCTGAGAACCTCATGCCAAAGTCTGTGGCTTGGAGAAATCTGTCATGCATTATGATCAGAAAAGTGTCATAAATTATTTTGCTAATACTTGCAGAATACTTCTAGGCATTTCTTTGAATTACGGATTCATCTTCCAAACCTCCAGATCATATTGGAATCATAAAAGTGCTACATTTTTCAATATCTAAATTATCACAAATTACTCAAGTTTACCTAATCCTGTTTACCTTGTGTTTTTCATTGCCAAAGAAATATATTATTATTGAAATTTATTACATAATGATATGTATGTAAGACTTTCTTCATCTCCGTTATATATAACATTAATTACGTTCATTTATGTTTGACGTTTTAATTGATATTTAGACATATATTGGAAAATTCATTTTTCTTTGCAAATGTTAGCATGATTTACTTTCTTAATATTGTTATGCTTTATTAGATGATCTGTCAGGAAACAAAAAACAAAACCATATCCTCAGTGCCTTTGTTATGTATATTCCCCTCTTCAGCATTTACATTTGAGAAAAAGAAAACAAAACAATTAACCTGAGTTTGTGATTACCCTGAGGTTAAACATAATTATAAGATTAAAAAATGAAGCAGAAAGGATAGACACTGAAAGATACTATCAACATATACTAAACCACAAAATATAAGCAATTTGATTTATAGACTGTTAGATTTTGAATATAATATAGCAAACTCTTATTCATTTGCATATAAATTTAAAATATATACACAATATGAAATATGTAACAGACCATTATTCTAGTCTAACATCTTCATTCTTGAACGTAGAAAATTTAAAACCATAAAAATTAACAATTGACTAGCCCAATTATTTGTAAATTGATGCCATTTTAAAAAAATATTTTAATTTGTCTTAAACTAGGTATTCTGAAAAATCCTTTTCAATTTACAAGGAAGCATCATAGCATTTCTAAGTTCACTTTTATATGCTTATTTCTATCGCCCTGCATTCCTCCCCCAAAAACCACATGCATAATCGTGATATTTCCTATTTGGGATGATCCAGGAGTCTATTTTTAACTCTTGCCCTTTGTCTTAGTAAGACAACATTTTTAACAAAGGAAGTGATCTGGATCCATCTAAGAAATTTTTACTTCATACCAGTGGTAAAAACATAGAAATGGTGATGCTGTCCAAATTTTTGTTCTTTAGATGATAAGTAGTATCATCTGTTGACCTTTAATTAAACTACAAAGTTAGTGACCAGGTCCAGCCAACATTTTTTTTTTGTTAGCAAAGGGAGAAGCAATGTTATCATTTGCTCAGACTGGATAATTAATAAGTACTTAAGGGCAGGTGGCAGTTTTCCAGTTATGGGATATTTATCATATTAATCCATATTCTATGAGACCTGGAGTTGAAATACAGTTTCCTATGTCTCTAGTACAATGGTAACTTCTGGGTTTATGTTCTTGGCTGTGCTCAGATTTTAGATCTGCACTCACAGCATAGGACAGAATAAGGAAAAGGAAGAAACTATGACCTTGCCTATGACTGTTATTTAGCATTTATTTCTGGCTTTAATTAATCATTTTGTTAAAAGATGTGCTAGCTCCTATTATAGAGATCTTTTTTTTCTTTTTCTTTTGGAATCCATACAGTAGTAAATTTCCTGTGTTGGGGAATAACAAAGAATCAAGACTTCAGAATGAAACTATCTGAGTGTGAATGATGAGTGATAAAAAGTAATATTTTTAATAAAAATAAACTATCAAATAAATGAATTCTAGGTCTCAACTAAATTTCTGAATTTCAAGGGTAAAAATAAATCTTATATTCCCATTTCATTAGCATTTCCCCTAACACTTCCTTAGTGTTCCTCATTTCCTCTAATCAGGAGAGAAGTACATTCCAAATTAATACCTCCAGAAATAACACCTGAGGATACTCATTTCTTAATTTAATAGTATTTGTTTATTCATCCTCCTCTCCTGCTTGCCCTTTGAACACTTTCCCTGGTGTAAAAGGGCCTCCACTATTAGAGTTTGTTTGCCCTTTTTCATAGTGTGGAATGGCTTCAAATTTCAGGGATTTTAAAATGCATCCTCATTTTTTTGTTGTTAGATTGTCATATGTAATCTGTTTCATCTTGTCCAATTTACCATTGGAAGGGAAGTGATGTTGGTTGGAAAAACTACCTTGCTCTTGTATCCAAGCTTATCTCATGTTTCCAATTGAAAAGATCTAAGGGTAAAAGGGAAAGCATGCCATTTCACAGAGTTCCTCTAAGGGTGCCTTCCTTTCCCCTTAGGTGACACCAGCCATTTGGGACATTGGTTTATGACTCCCATCTAAACCATAAACCTTGTGTTCTTGGCTAAAATAGCATACCTTCTTATCTTCTGCTTTGTGCAGAGTTTTC
>PVIY010009099.1:0-73953 GCA_004026745.1 Myrmecophaga tridactyla
CCCCCCGCCCATAGTCAAATGCTGGATATTTGCTGCTGGATTTGGAACTCTCGGCACAGCTCAAAGGAGATGTGGCCCAAGGTGTCCTTGTCAGCGGCAGTGTGGAAGAGCATAGCCACACTCCCACAAGGATGGCTCTTCTTACCAAAACAGAAAATGACAATGCTGGAGAAGACAGAGAAATTGGAATTCCCATGCACTGTTGGTGGAAACAGTATGGCAGCTCCTCAAAAAGTTGAATGTAGGATTACCATACAACCCAGCAATTCTACCCATAGGTATACATCCAAAGAAAGTGGGGACTCAAACAGATACTTGCACACCAATGTTTATTGCAGCATTATTCATAATAGCCAAAACGGGGAAACAACAGATGTGTCTCAACAGATGAACAGATAAACAAAATGCGGCATATACACAATGGAATATTATTTGGTCGTAAGAAGGAATGAAATTGATATATGCTACATGAAGACATTATATTGAGTGAAATAAACAAGGCACATAAGGACAAATACTGTATGACGTCACATATGATATATCTAGACATAGCAAATTCATAGAGACAGAAAGTAGACTAAAGGTTATCAGGGCCTGGGGAGAGGATGGAAGGCAGACTTCTGCTTAAACACACATGCACACACATAAGGACAGAACACAGCTTAGAGTCGCTGAGGTTAGAGGGTCTGATTAGGGGCATCTGCAAAGAAGCCAGGAAGTTTTCCTTATTTATTTTTAAACAAAGGGCTTAATATTTGCCTACCAGTGGAATTGGTTGGATAAAAAGGGCCTAATCCTGGGCGGGTCACAGTGGCTTAGCGGGCAGAAAAATTCTCACCTGCCATGCCGGGGACCCAGGTTCGATTCCCAGTGCCTGTCCATGTGAAAGAAAAAAAAAAACCTAATCCTTTGGCAGATTGAACTACTGAAGAAAAAAAAAATCAACTCCTTACCTTCCTCCAGGAGCTGGGGAGAGTCTCCAGATAAAAGCCTCTGATTAGCTGTCCCCTGGGGAACTTGCATTTCTTAACATGTACACTCTACTTATACCTTGTCTGAACCGAGAGAGGATGCTGAATATCCAAGTTTCTGGTGCATTTGGTGACAAGAGGTTCATCTTTGGACTGGACAGCGAGGAGCTTCTGAGGACAAGGAGGCAAGCCTGTTGGTTTGCTAGAGAGTCAATTTTCTGCTCAGATTTCTCTCCTTTGTTTTTTCAATATCAGCTTAAAATAATTTTAGGCCCCGGGCAGAATGACCGTCCTCTCCCAGCGCAGTGGCTCTCCCATTTCTAGCAGTTTTCACTGGGAAAATTTTTTGGGGGGGTGGGGGGAGATGGGTGATTTTGATTTTGAGATATGTCCTCTCCTCGGGTTCAAATATAAGATCAGATTTATAGAACAGGAGGGGAAACAATTCAACTTGCCTGCAGGCCCAACCTTTTTTGCAATCAAATTATTTCAACCTTCAAGATTCTTTAGCTTTCCTGCCACCCTGACTATCTAATTATGTATCAGGCAGGGACAATCTCCTAGGGGGTTCAAAGTTGGCTGCCCGGGACAAGCCCTGGCGACTGCAGCTAAGGATCTGAGGAGGCTGGGGTGCATGGAGAGGCCTGGGGGTGGGTGGGGACAAAATGGATTTTCTTTGTTCGGTGGCCTCAGAATCTAGGTTGAGTCCCCTTTCGCCCCTGCCGAAAATGTGCTGACAGCATTGAGCCTGCCAACGGAAGCCAGGATCTCTTCAGATCCTTTCCGGTGATCATGGTAGTAAGCTCAAGTCTTAGGAGCTTATGGGGTTCGCAGTTTCCCAAATGGAATTCAGGCCCTCTGCTCACTCCACTTTCTGACTCTAGCTCCAGTGGTTTTGTAATGCAATCCCGAAAGGGTGAATTTGGACAATCGCAGCGTGGCCATTTTGAGCACATATGCTAGAACTAAGTCTTTTTGGCTCAGCTGTAGCTTGAATCTAATGAAAATGACAGATAATGCAGCGCTCTGTGTGCCTGCCAAAAAAGAGGATATTTCCCATGAGATAGCACCTGGTGATGCAGAAATAGACACTATAGATCTGTGATTGGCTGGTGCGTACTCGCATTCATATCTAGTCCGTATTATCAACCACACAAGATCACATCCTGATAATAACAGCAACAATGGCATGCATAAAAATTACTGCAGCAAAAGGGAAAAAAAATGCTAGATCAATTATGTCAATTATGTGCTAGTACTTTTTCCCCTCACAGTTTCAACACGGAGAAAAGGTGGCCTCTATCTCTGATCTAATTATTCGCATGCTTATTCGTGGTTCTTTTTCTCGTTTCACTCTCCTCTTTTACAGGCAGAAATAAAGGAGCTCTCTTTTAGAAACACACCGTGGAATCAAACGTGCCTACACACATATGTGACTTACATTTTAGCAGTTGAATAATCAGTTACTCGAGAGTGAAGCGTAGATGCCTCTTGCGTTGGTGGGAGGCAACGGGGTGGGGGCGGGGTCTCTGCCCAGATGACCTTACCTGAGAACACAAATGCCATCAGCCTCGGGAAGTGTCATAAATTAAGTTGCTATTTAAGCCCCGATTCTAGGAAAACTGTCCAAATTTCCAAGGTGCCTTCAATGACTGTGCTCGGTGACAATGAAGTATTTCTTTAACAGACTGCCACTGAGCAAACATAAAAATGTCCAGCTCTGGAAAGAGGGCTGGCTAGTTTCCCTTTTTTTCCCTCCTTCCTGCTTCCTCCTCCACCTACCCCCACTTCTTTTTTTTTTCCTTTTAGCAACCACTCCTTTCTGCTGCTCCCTCTTGTTCCTTTCCCTGTAGAGATGTGGCATGACTTGGAGACCCAGGAATCTACACTGCCAGAAGGAGATCTGGGATTCTGGCAGCCTGTGTTTGAGTCCTGCTTGCTTTTCTGTGTGACCCTGTGAAAGTCGGTTCCGTCTGAGAACCTCTATCATCTCATCTTTAAAGCGAGGGTGCTTGACTTAGCTGTTCTCCCGGGTCCCTTCAAGCTCTCCAGTTCGAAGGGAAGAGTAATTTACCTAAGCTAGCGAAGGCGGAAGGCGGTTTTGAAAGAGAAATACAAAATCATTAAGCAGATCAGTAAATTTGATAATGAATTGTTTCAATTAGATTCAGGTGGCAGCAGATGTTAAATTACTTTAGCAGAACCCAGCTCAGAGGTTTGTGGTTTACTTTTTTCATTTAAATATATAGATACAAAGGGATAAATCACATTGCTGGTCCCGGTTGACGAAAAGCCCCTACTATGCAGAGCCTGGTAAGCCTAAGGCCTGTTGTTTGGGAGTTGGGAGCAGGGGCCCTGGTCCCAGGTCTCTCTGCTGATGAGGTGTGTGCCTGGGTGGAACTGGCCCCTCTCCTGTCACAGGGGTCCCAGGATAAACCAGGGGTTGCAACAGACCCCTCAAGAATGTATCATGCTTCCTTGAATAGCGACCTATCTTCACCAGATCCACGGAATGTATTTCAAGTGTATTTGTGCCAGGGCTGGACTCCTTTGGAGCACCAGGTACAGTGATAGAGATGCATGTCTTCTTGGGCAGACCTTTGTGGTTGTGGTGGTGGCATAGAGGTGGGGTAAGAGGGCTGGTGGGAGATGCGCATTTCATCCTGGCACCAAAGGGGCTCAAAGCCCCTCAGCAGCTTACGTGTAGATGCTTGCTACAGACCCCACGCTCTGCATGACCCACAAAGGGCCATGCCTATTGACCTATTGCCCCCAGGAAGGGCTCAGCTCCAGGATCCAGGGGAGGAGGGAGTAATGCATCTTACCCAGGAGGCATCCTCCGTTCGCCTCCTTCTCAGATGCCCTCTTCCTGGATGCAGATTGCTCCAGGGCCTGGCTCCAGCCTACCCTCCTGGGATGGGCACAATGCAAGTGGCACTGCCCACCAGGGAGGCCGCTTTCTCTCACCAGGCTCCCTGCCACGCAGCATGTAACAAAATCCCACCAGGTCTGCTGAGCCCCTGAGAAAACTGCCTCTTTAAGAACTTATCTCATATTTTCAGAAATTGACTGTGAAAATTCTAAGTAATGGTGTGACATGATCACACTCACTTTCTGTAGTTAATCCTTCACGAGGGTCAGGCGCCCCTCTCTTCTCAGTGGCTCATTTGATTGTCACCTACCTTGCACAAAACCTCCCAGCCCCGAGCACTGTCTGGTGGGTTGACAGGCAGTCAGAGTGCTGAGCGCTGTGCAGGAATAACTGAATTAGAAAAAAGCTGCTGGCACTGTAATAAAGCGTTTAATGGACAGACAGCCTCTCTTGCCTTCCTTGGGGTAACACTAAATCCCTTTTTATTGTAGTTTGCACAGATGTTAGTGAGTTATCCATTTCTCTAATCATACTAGAAGTTGGCACATCCATCTTAAATAAGAAGACCAGCCCACTTGCTTTTACAGAGTCCTTTTTCTAATAAACTTGTGTCAGTTCCAGGTCAGTTTTACCAATACAAATAAAATTCAAACAAATAAAAAGTATATTGTCTCATGATGAGATTTATGTAATGATGTCCCCTAGGTCACTTTAAATTTACACAGGGAACTGTACCCTGCATTACCCTTAGTTCAGCCCGGATTTCTCTCCGATGTGGGGACACATATACACATATACAAAGTTTACAATATCGGGTCTCCCCAGATCAGGGCAGATCATTCTGGTGCAGAACAGCCCCCGTGTACACCCAAGGAGTGGGCTGGCCAGTGGGCGAGCCATGTGGGTCTTCCCTGCAGCATTCCCAGGAGGTCGTGGCAGCTTTTGATGGGTTCTTTCAAATAAAATCTGTTCTCTCGCCAGGCCAGCGCCACACCCCAATCACAGCATACAGACCACCCAAAAATCTTTCTGCAAAAGAAAATTTTGGAAGAGAAGATCACGTTACAGAGAAAAAAATATCTGTTTGTCAAAAGGAAAAGGGGATTAAAAAAAAATCCTATAGAACAAGGTGCTTCCAACTGCAACTTCTGTAGAAGCGGGAAAGGTCACCTTAAGTTCAGGCCAGGATAAATAATTGCTGTGGTGAGGGGTTCCTTTTTTCCTTTCCATGGAGTTGATGGGTTCACAGCGGTAGCTGGATCTTGATAGATTGGCAGACGCTGAAAGGAAACACTAAGCGCTGACCGGGGCATGGCTGCACTGCGGTTCTCAGGGCCGAGGGTGGGCAGCTGAGCTCCCGGGCTGGGTGTGTGGCAGAGGCCAAGTGACAAAGCTGCACAGAGCAGGGACAAGAGCTAGCCCCGGCATGGTCGCCGGGATGGACCAGGCAGTGTGTGCTCTCCAAACACAATCCAGGCCCAAGGCTGTTGCTCGCCTTTGTGCATACAAAATTACTGCTCTCTGGGGTACCCCCTGCACGTGAGAAGGTCTGTCTCTGTTGTGTTTCCCTGTCCAATCGTCTACTTCATAAATCAAAGGTGAGAGATGGTGCATTAACCATTTGTGTCCTGTTGCGAAGTGGGAAAACCACCACCAGCCATAATGGGGTAGGAGAGGTCACACTGGCCTCCTCTAGTGGTGACCCCAGGAGCTGCCCATCACCCTGTGCTTGAGAGGTCAGGGCAAGAGCCTAAATCCCAGCGGGGTTCTGAGAATCCCTGAGCTTATTTTCTCACACACCCATTATGTGGGGGAAACCAGGGTACAGGGAAGGCAAAGTGACTTGCTAAAGATCATCCAACCGGGGATGGAGAAGCTTGGATTGGGCCAGGAGGAGCTGGCTCCAAGCCTTGAGTATCTTCATGCATTCACTCATTTGGTTTTCAACAGGTATTTACAGCATGCGTACTAGGTATCAAGCAACACTGGGTTGCTAGGTGGCTCTGAGGATATTTAGAAAAGACTGTAGCACTTTGCTCTCACACAGAAACATTCCTGTTTGTTCATTTGGCTTTTTAAAATGATTAAGTGCTCAATCCCGCTGACCTGAAGGTTTTCTTCCTTTTGGCAGCTCTTGTCGAGGGCCATGGAGAGAGGCAGTGGAGGCTTTGAGGAGAGTGCGGTCTCCTGGGGCAGATGGTATCCACACCCCTTCCCCAGGGAGTTCAGGTCATCCTAGGGGGGAGCTGGGCTGGTAGCCCTTCTGGACCCACATCCCAGTGAGTCTCCGGCAACTTTCAGGGTCAGTGACAAAGCCAGGCATTGGGGAGGAGACGTGGGCAGAGCAGTGGGGCCTTCACCGCTGAAGCCTCTGCTTGGTCTTGATTGAACTTCTCACAAACCATAGTTCACTCACATAGAGAGATGCGGAAATGGCTTTTGCAGCACATTTGGCACTCGCTGATAGCAGGGGCCAGGCCAACCCTCAGAACTCCTGCCTTGAAACACAACTCACTATGGTCTAAAAGCTTTGTCTCTGGGGAAGTTTCCATTTCTCTATATTTCTCCCAAAAAGGGCTTTGTGCCTTGTGCCTCCTAGAGCAGCACATGCAGATTGCCCACTCCATCAGGTCCTGAAGAGCTGATGAGGGAGGCAGGGTCTAAACAACTTGACTCAGGGCTGTAAGACACAGGTCATTCCCCTTGCAACACCCCTGACCATTAGTCTAAAGGGGAAGCAAGAAGTTAATATGAAATTGTCCTGGAAGGAGCTCCCTAGGCTCCAAAAATGCCCCTCTGGAAAGGAAGTGTGGTGGGATCTGAGCATGGTTAGGACCTGGGGAGGTCTGGACTGATGACCAGAGATGGATTCAAGCTTCTGTGGGCAATAATGTGTTGTACCAGGTCAGTCGTTTGGGAAGCTATGACACTGACAACTCACTGATTGCCTCCTGTTTTAGTTTCCTTGTTGCTGAAGCAAATACCGTGCAATGGATTGGCTTACCCAATGGGAATTTTTTGGCTCATTGTTTTGAGGCTGGGAGAAGTCCCAAATCAAGTTGTCCTCAAGGCAATGCTTTCTTACTGAAGACTGGCATTCAGGAACTATCTTCTGGTAATCCTTGGTCCTGGACTCTTCTTCAAATGGCAGTGCACATGGTGGCCTCTTGCTTCTTCTTAGGCTTCCATTGGCTTTCAGCTTCTGGCCCTTCCATCTGCTTTCTGTGTCTGAATTTTGGCCACACCTTAAAGATCTTGAAGAGATTCAATGAGTACAAACCCACAGGAATGGATTAAGTTGAAGAATATGTTTTACTGGAGTTCATGGTTCCAAACCACCACAACACCCCCCACCACTGCCCTTACTACTGTCCACTGTACCATGGGCTGACCGGGAGAGCATAGGGGTCAAGGGTCTGGACTACCTGCATTAGTCTCCCAGCTCTGCCTGTTATTTGCTGCAAGTTCAGGTGTTCTACTTAACCTTACTGTGTCTCTTCTTCTCATTGTAATATGGGGATGACCAAAAAATACATTTACCCCTTAGGGCCTTTGTGAGACTTAAGTTAGTCAATGACCATAAAACACTTTGGGCAATACCTGGCACAGAGTAAACCCCAAGTGCTTGCCAGCTTCCCATGACACATGACCATCAGTGCCCAAGCAGCTTCCTCCCTAGCCTGGGCACCCCAGTGTCAGTCCCTTTAATCCTTGCTCCTCACTGGGGTTGCCCCCATCTTTCAAACATTGTTCCAATAATTTCAATTCCCTGTTCCTTCTGTTAGCCCCTCCTATTCTACTGTATAGAGTAAACCCAATTTCTGAAAAGTGAAATGCAAGGGCTATCTAATCTTTCTAGAACTAACACTACCAACTCTACCTCAAACCCAGGGCTTTCAGTCATCTTGTCCCTGACCTTCCATCCATTCTTCTATCCATTCATTTGCTTATTTGGTCTAAGATGAGCACCCACGTTCTTTCAGTCCGATCCCAAAACAGGTCTAAGAAGGCATTTGCCTCCAGGGAAGCTCATCCTTTTTTGAAACTCTTTCTTTGTTGGCCTACTTCCTGGCTGCCCCCTCAAAACCCACCCTGAAATCTCCATTCCTGGGTTTCATGTACTCAGACTTGGGAATCAGTCTCAGCTATGAGACATTTTAGGAACCTCGATTTCCTCATCTAGGTAGTGAAAGAGACCTACCTCACTGCGGTTTTGTGATTTAAGGGGGCATGTAAAAGACTCAGCAAAGTTAACATAAAATTTCTTTGTTATGTCCAAATTAAACATCTATTGAGTGCCTTCTGTGTGCTCAACATATGTCATGCTGGGCAAGATTAACCTAAAATAGTTAGGCACTGAAGAAGATGACCAGCCAAGACGGTCATAATAAGCGCCACTGCAACTCAGGTAGATGCCCGAGACCTGGAACTTGGGGAAAGCAATGTCATAATTCCCTTTCCCTGAGCACCTACTGTATGCAAGGCACTGTGCTAGGTGTTGGGGAGAAGTCATTGGAGGCAAAGCATCCTCTCCTCAAATAGCTCATAGGCCCTTGCAGAATGAAATCAGGTAAGCAAATAATGATGCAGCAGGTCAGCTTGTGGATTTCAATACCTTATTATCTTTGAGCCCAGACGCCAGTCTGTGGACTTTAAACTTACAAACAGGCACACTGACTGTAACAGTCACACCTTTTAGGTGCATGGTGCTATGGCTCATGCCCTAGAGTAGCAGAGTTGACTTACTGCAAGAGAGATTGTATGGCTTAAACTATTTACTCTCAGACCCTTTACTGAAAAGTTTTCCAAGCCATGCACTAAGATGTTAAAGAACTAAACAGGCTGGTTCCAAAAATGCAGCTGTGGTTCTGTCTAATTGGACCCTGCTCGTCCGGTGGTCAAGAGGCAAGAGGATCTGAGGGGAGAGGTGGCCCAGAGGACATCCAGGTCCAGGGAACTGCAGAGGTGGCCCCCCCAAAAATATTGTACTCAGCTGACTGGGGTCAGGTAGAGAGTAAATTAGAAAGGCAGGAGAATTAGCAGGATATAATTAGGCATGTTCCTTGATATGTGGGTGGTTGTTGGTTAAATGTACTGTGGAAAACCACATCACTGTCAGGGATCCAGAGCCTAGAACCATCAGAGGAATTATAAAAATGCTCCCTCTTGGTGGTAGGGATGGATGTACTTATATGTGTGCACATATCCATAAATAGCTACACATGTGATCAGGGCTGTTCCATATAAGATGTATATGTGTGTGTGTGCATGTGTGTAAGCATACATATATATATATCAAATATATATAAGAATATATTTTATTTATCTGTATAAGAACATGTATAAATATATTAAGTATATATAAAGAGATACTTAAATTATATATGTGTGTATCCATGTATATGTGTACATATTATGTGTGTGTATATCTATATATGAATATGTGTGTGTGTAATGGCATTACCTACTCATTCAAGATTCTCAGAAGTTGTGGCCTTTCTCTTCAACTGCCGCTGTCTGCTAGGTGGAAATGAATCAAATATGAAGCCTGAAAAGTGACCCATACTCAGATACCCATAGAACATTCTGAGGACCAGCACAAGTATGAGGATGCAGGGAAACTTTGTTTTAGAATCAGAGTATTAGATTATCTGGAGTATCACACTGATGGATTGTACCAAGGAAAGGTGCCATTTGCAGTTCTTGGCAGAGAAGCAGGTGGGTCCCACAATGCCAGCCTCTGCCAGGTGTTTTCAGGATCATCAAACTTCTTTGAATGCACAATGATGTTAATTACACACACAGTCCTCGAAGGGCAGCGTTTCGAGTTCGCTGCTTGGACTCAGACACTGCTTGCTGGCTGTGCAACTTTGGGCAAATTACTTAACCTCTCTGTGCCTCAGCAGCCTTACTCATGCTATGTAAATAACAGCAGTGCCTGTTTCAGGGTTACTCTAAAAATGCAATGAATCAATGTTAAGCACAGAGCCTGGCACATCATCAGTGCTCAATAAACATGAGCTATTGCTGGCATTATTATTATTTATGCCTATGAACTGAGTTGTGTTTCTGCTTCCTCCAAGATGGTCTTTGAGAGAAACATTTTCTTTCAATTCCTGAGCATCAAAGCCCTTTACAGTTGGCAATGTCCAGCTATGTGTTATTTTGGAGCAGTGCTGTCCAATGGAAATAGAATGCAAACCATACGGGTAACTAAATTTTCTCATAGTCACATTAAAAAAGTAGAAGTAGATGAGATTAATTGTAATAATATATTTTATTTTGTCCAGTGTGTAATGGGCAGGATAATGATTCCCTCAAAGACGTCCATGCCTGTCCCTGAAACCTATGTCACAGGGCCAAGGCTTAAGATTGCAGATGGAATTAAGGTTGTAATCATCTGACTTTAAAATAGGGAGATTATTCTGTATTAACTGAGGGGTCCCATGTAATCACTAGGGTCCTTAAAAGTGGAAGAAGGAGGCAAGAGAGAAGGTCCGTGTGATGCAGTGTGAAAAGGACTTGACCAGGTCTTGCTGTCTTTGAAGATGGCAGAAGGAGGCCATGAGCCAATGAATGCAGGTGGCTGCTAGCGGCTGGACCGGATTCTCTCCCAGAGCCTCCAGAAAGGGATGCAGCCCTGCCGACACCTTGACCTTAGCTTAGGGAGATCCATGTCATATTTCCGACCTATAGAACTATAAGATGATAAAAGCAGCAGTAGAAAATAAATACACGGATATACCCAAATATTATCATTTCAACATGTAATCAATATGACAAATCAGTAATAAGGTTGTTTGCACTTTTTGTTTGCTTGTTTTGTGGCTTGTACTAAGTCTCTGAAATCCAGTGTGCATTTTTCATTGACACCGCATTTGGTTCCAGCCTGGTCACATGCCACGTGCTCAGGAGTGACAGGCTGCTGGAGATGACCGTTCTGGACAGCACGATGTCACACGAGTGCCACAGTAACTCTGCATGGTGATGTTACTAGTAGGGAAACACAATTAGGGCATCTGAACTGTGCATGGGTAAATTCCACTCATTTGTTTGTTGTTAATATGTTGTCCTGCCTTAATTTTAGTCCTTGGTTAGAGCATCCCCTTATGGGTGGGAGACAGTATTCACTGAGTCAAGAGAGCAGGTGTGGGGCAGGAAGAGGGAGGGGTTGAAAGCAGCCCATGCCGCACCACCCAGCACCTGGGCCCTAGGGCTGTATTGACACCTGCCTCCACCCCCACCCAAATAGGGCATAGCTTTGTCATAATTACTCCAAGTTCCACACAATAGTGGAAATATATCATCTCTTCATGTACACTTTGAGGTCCAATGTCCCCAGTCCATTTCCCTGGCCTTTTCCATAAGCAACTAGAATCAACAATCACGTTGATTCCCTTCCAGGCCATTTGTGTCTCTTCCCCATACTCAAGTATGGAGCCATATTATTTTGTCTTTAATTTTCATAGGTGGGTCCTACAACACGAGGCTGCAGTCTGCCCCTTTCCCGCAGTTCTGCTGACCCACTCTCACCGCACTGATCAACGCAGTCCTCTTTAAAAAGGGTCAGCAAACTTTCAGTAAAGGCCCAAATAGTACAAATTTTTGGCTTTGTGGGTCATACAGACTCTGCCCCAAATTCCTGATGTTGTCATTGTCACATGAAAGCAGCCGTACATGATATGTGGATGAACCGGTCTGGCTGTCTTCCAGTGAAACTTTATTTATGTCGACTGGCAGCAAACCAGATCTGGCCTCCCAGCCACAGTTATCTGGTTCCTCTGGTTCATCCAATTTAGTTGCTGTATAGTTTTCCATTCTCTGACAATCCCAAGATATTTTAACTGCATCCCTACCCTCCTCCCTTATGAGCATTAAATATCTTGTCATTCCCTGGAATCACAAGCCCCACTGTAATGCACTCTCTCATACCATTCTTCCCGGGCACTAGCAAGAATTTCTCTAAGTTAAATTCCTACAAGAAAATTGCTGGGTTAGAGTGTCAGCATATTTTCAATTCAATGCCTAAAGCCAGATTGCTCTCTGAAACAGTACCAATTTAACACCCTGCCCCAGGCAGAAAAGGACCTCTTTTCCCTTTAGCCTGTAGCCATTACATGAGAGACCCCTTGGCCTGGTCACACCGGATGACAGAAGTACCTGCCAGTCCTGTACCCAGGTGTCCAGCCACCCTCTGCTGTACCCTGACTTCCTGCAGTGGGAGAGGGGATCCGTTCTGCAGGTCACAACAGAGGAAGGGGCCAGGGCTGGATGCTTGTGTTAAGTCACCAACAGATGATCTCTAATTTCAACACGTCTCATTAGGCTTAACACAAAAAACCTATTGCATTTTATTTTTAAAAAAAAGAAAAAAAGAAGAAAGAAATCCATGAACCACTTGGCTTTGGCACAGATGACCCCAGCAATGATTTTGCAATGCAGGAAATCAATGTCCTGGCCTTATAACATAACTTCCAGAGGTGTGATCACCCAAAGAGATGGTTCTTCCATAAAGATCTTTGTACTTTGCGGGTGGCTAATGATTCAGGAGTCAAAGCTTCTTCATTTTAAATAGACAGCCTGGTGGTTGTCAGACTCTCATAGCTCCTGCCCAGCTCTGCCTGGTGCAGTGGGAGTTCCCATCATGCTGGGGATATCCAGGTTTGTTTTTACAGAGGACAGTGGTTATGAGAATGAGGGAGACCCTCTCGAGGAAGTGCAAGTTGTTTGGAGACCCTCTGGAGCAAGTAGAAATTATTTGGAAATGATTGCTATCCAAGAGTTGAAAAATCTCCCCTCCCCCCGCCCCCTGTTCCTAGCCATTCATTCATTGAACAATATTTATTAAGTACCTACTATGTACCAGACAGTTCCAGGTACTCATCATACATAATTTAGCTCAATAGATAAAAATTGTTATCTTCATGGAGCTTATATCCTAAAGAGGGGTAGACAAAAGACAGTAAGCATGGTAAATAAATGAATAACTTTCACTCATTTATTTTTCTTGCACATCAACTATGCACCAGGAGCTGAGGTTTTCGTAACATCGTCCCTAACCTCAAGAAGTGGACTCTTTAATAGGTAAGATAGATTGGTAAAAAAAGAAAGAAAATGCAATACAAAGTGATAACTAATCAGGATGTAACATTATTGTGCATTGCACATAATACACTAGTCGTCATTCACAGTGGTGTTAACAAGGGACTGTGATGGATTCTGTTCCCATGAGTTGGGAGAGACTCTTGGGCTCCAAGGTCCTTGGGTTGTTGTCTTGAAAAACAAATAGGGTCTTTCCAAGTACAGGCATTCAGGGCAGGGGGGACCACATGTGGCAGTAGGTGTAGGTTGGGAGGGCAGGACAAATGTCAAGCCAGGAGAGGCAGAAGAAGGGGAAGGTTGGGTTTGGGTCTGAAAGCCATCTAAAGTCCTTCAGGGACTCTGTAGAAAATGTCTATTCTGAAATGTTTCCAAACCAAAGAGGATTTAAGGGATAGCTCTAGACCCTTAGGCCCTGGCAGGTTGCCTGACGTGCAGTGAACATTCAATAGAAGTCTATCAAATGAATGAGCGAATAAGCGTCCAGGATGCAGAAAGATGACTCTTCAGACACAAGTCACAATCATCCCATTTCCCAAGGGAATGGTCACTTTTATACAACAAAACTGTGTCTGGAGAGTCTGGCAAAGTGATGAATTGGATTTACAGTGATCTTGAAGGCAGAATTCTGACATCCCTTAATGCAATGTGCTGTTCCTTGTTGGAGGGGATGTCTAAGGCAAATAAAAGAGCAGGGGACAAAGGGTTCAGGTACAAATATTGTTCATCCAGGTAACACAGTTGCTGAGGGAGCTCTGGACCATGTCTCCATGAGAACAAAATCACCATCCACTTGCGGCCATTCTGGGGCTAGGACTGGCTGCAGAGCGTGGGAGATGGTTTCCCTGGTTGTTTAGCTCTGCTTTTCTACCTATTACTCTGTTCTTTTCATTGGGACATGTCCTGAGGACTGCAGCTGAAAGTCTCCTTTTCAGGACTTCTCTTACCATGCATGGGGCTAGGAGCCATGGCTTCCCTTAGTAAGCCTAGGATTTTCACAGGGGAAATGGGCATCACATGCTATTTGCTTCCTGGGTGGTTGTGAGGGTGAAAGGAGATAACACGTGGGTTGTGCAGAGGACAGCGTCTGGCGCTAAGTTGGAGTTTTATCTATGGCGGCAACTCTCTTCTTTCTCCCTGGCTGGCCACTGCCCATGGAGGGCAGATTTTCTGATTTGGATCTGGTTTGTTTTAGTTAACTCAGTGTTTCAAGTGTGGGGTCACCTGTCCAGAGGCCTGGTTACCACACAGTTATGGAGAGGAAGAGCCTAGACTGGCTTGCT
Source organism: Myrmecophaga tridactyla (assembly GCA_004026745.1). NCBI lineage: Eukaryota > Metazoa > Chordata > Mammalia > Pilosa > Myrmecophagidae > Myrmecophaga > Myrmecophaga tridactyla. Next base: position 14,226 of record PVIY010009099.1, read on the forward strand.
ATTGTTGTATAACAAACAAGCACTGACTACCAGTGGCATTTATGAAGCTCATGTGTCAGTGGGTTGGCTGCAGTTCAGCCCATAAAGAGCATGTTCAGCTGGGTGGCTCTGCTTCAAGTGTCTCTATCCTTCTCCTGAGACCAGCAGGCTAGTCTGGAATGTTCTTCTGATGATGATGACAGAGGTGGGAGAGATGAGCAGAGACACAGGAGGCCTATTAAGGCCAAGGCTTAGAACTGATGCATGGTCACTTCCATCTTATTCTGTTGGCCAAAGACAGTCAAAAAGTGGGGAAATTTGCTGCATCCCTTTAGTGGAAGGAAGTACAAACTTATACGGCAAGAGGCCAAATGCAGAGAAAGGTAAAGACTCAAGGGCCATGATGCAACATACCACAGGTTCTGATATTGTAATCTTTTCATCAGTTCAGTGTGTCAACACACCTACTAGATTAAGGGAAGGAAAAATCATGCAGCAATCAACAAGCCAAACTGACACAAATGCATTCACTCATTCAATATTCATTGAATACCCAATATGGGCCAGGTGTTGATTTAGGCACACATGACTGTGACAAAAGAGAAGGACAAAGCCCTTGCTCTTATGGACTTCCCATTCTAGAAAGTCAAACAGACAATAAATAAATGAAACAAACAAAACAGGGTGCGGGGATAGAGTGGCTGGCATGCCGGGCGATTTCAACTAGTGGGAACGTATGTGAACTGACTTATGAAGATACTTATTGGGTACCAATCAGACATTACTAACCCGGCAGTCACAGTCACCAATACATTTTCAAAGACCCCCATGATACTTTACTCTCCTCACTCCTTCCCCTCCACTTGTACCTTAACTGAAAGGAGGTAGAATTAAATTCCGTGCCTAGTCTTTCTCATTCAAAGGATGAGTGCTCAGATTTTAGAAAGCCTATAGGCTAGGGAATGTTTCTTTTTTTAGTAGGAATAATGAGTGGCATGTTATTATTCTATTTTAAACACATATTAATCTTTTCACAGCATTCATAATAGAAAACTGGCTTTGGTGACATCACTGTTTTATGTCACATCAACTGTGGCTGTTTGATTTCAGACCATGCTAAACAGCTGAACTCAAATGGCAGGATTATTACTATTTTAACCAAATATTTCCCAAACTATAGAATTGTCTAGCAAGATAATCCCACTAACATAGGAGTCATCAAAAAGAGGAACTAAATGGAGTTGCTGTATTTGACTCTCCAAGTATTTGGTGGCTTGGAAAATGTAACTATTTGTCTGGAGATATCACTGGCTTTTCATCTGAACCCTTTGCACTGGGCAGACCTAGCCACAAATGCATTTCTTTTGTTCCAGCCAGAATCTGAGATGTTCTTATTCAAGTCAAGGGCATGAAGATGTGTCTGTGCCTTAGACACCTCTCCAAGAGAGAAAGGAGTGAGCACCTGGGCATCAGGGCTGGCTGGGTTCTGCATTTTTCCATGATGGAAAATTCAAGAAAGGTGGTATAATTGTGGAGATCCTGCTGCTTCCCTAATCAGGAGTTCTAGCTCCCTGGGCTGCACTAACTCCTTCCCAGCACCTCGGAGCTGTGGACTTTGGTGCCGCTGAACATCATTTATAAGGTTCAATGGCTTTGTTGTTCTGTTAGATTAGCATTATATTTTCCCAAGACCATCCAAAGGCTGTGAACCCAAGAAAACTTCCTCCAACTACATTATTTATCTATGCATCTTCTTTCCTTTTCTAGTAACCCTTGACTCTGAAGACCCCACCCACACCCACCCCCCAAAACACACAAATCATCTCTAACTCTGGATGGTCATATTGAAGAAGAGGGAAAGCAGACCTTCTGGAACTGTGTAATAAAGGCATCACACATGCATGTGTGTACACGCACTGCACACACACAAACACAAACAGAGGATTTAAGAAGCCCTTGGGAATTTGGTTCCTATTCTAATGAAGAGGCTCAGTGGTATGCAGCCAGCCCTCCCATTCATGAATTTTCAGGAAATTCTGGTCAAAACCCAATAGAGACTTTTTTTTTTTTTTTAATGAGGTAGAATTCTCAGTCTGTAGAACTGTCTAGTGAGAAATTTACAAGGAGAATTGACTCTTTGTCTCTACAAAACCTTGAAGGAAAGAGTCTAAGTGATAATTGTATGCACAGTTCAAAATATTTTAAATGAACTTGTTCTTACAAGGAAATAAGTTATGAAGTTAACTTTTGTATGTGTGTGAATAATTAAACTATTGTCACCACTTTAAATTATCATCCATTGTTAACTTACATCATTAAATCTTACCTCTTTACTAAAGAATAATGAACAAAATGCACTTAATTAACAGTTATTGCAAGCTCCAGGCCATTGATAATGCCAGTCTTGGTTTGAATTTCACAAGTGTGTTTTGTACTTCCCTCCCCGTTGTTGTGCTGGGAAGCAAAGACCAGAATAGCATCCCGCATTCTCCCGCATTCTTCCCGAATCACACAGTCCCATTAGGATTTCGCCCTGGTGGGTAGGCGTGCTGCCATCCCAGCCCGAGCCTTTGTTCTCCTGGTGGAATTTACGAAACAACGGCCTCGGCTGCGGCCATATCGGAGAACAAGCTCCTCCCCCCCACCAGCCGATGTGCACAACATTTTCACAATTTATTCCATCATTCTTTTTGGATGAGGGAATGGGTGGCCGGGTCGGGAGAAAGGGGGTTTGGGTGGGTTTCTCAACTGATCCCCAAGGAAGAAGATGACTCCTGTTAATTTCCTTGTTGTTTCGATTAGGGACGTGAGATGTATATATTTTTTTCTGGATATTGTTAAAGAGCCTTGCAGGGTCTGTAAGGAATGCGTGGCATTCTTCAGATGAAATAAGGCCAATCAGTGGAATAATGAGGAAAGTAATATCTCCCCAGAGAGGCTGATGGGGTTTTCATCAAATCAGCCAACCTTTTCCCGTCACTTACACAGCCATGCTCTCCAGGCAGGCCCATCCGCTGCCTCCTTTCCTCCCCCTTCCCCCCCTTTGTCAAAACTCCCTTGTGGTTATTACTGATAACCAAATACACAGGGACCCAGGAAATTTATGTGCACTGGATACCTCCTCTTTTAGAAAAATAATTATTAACTCTTACTTTTCTTTCTTTATGACTTAACTGCCCCTCAAATCCTGGAAGGGCTTCTAAAAGGGATGAGAGAGTGGTGGCAGGCTTTCCTCCACCCTCTGGAACTGGAGCTAAGCCAGGCAGTCTCCTTCAAGGGTGAGGAGGGTCAGGAAAAGGTCGAGCCCACAATGCAGCGATCCAAAGAGACTTAGGGGGCACGGGTGTGCGCCTGGGCCCTTTTCCTTGCTTTAGCCTTCCCAACCATGGGGCCTGGAAAGTGGTTGGCTAAGGAGCCTTTTTCCCCTCACGGTTTACCAGAGCAGCAGACCCCCAAAGCAGGGAGGCTGAGACGAGTTGGTTTGAATTATGTGTTGTCAAACATCTGCTCGTGTCGGCCTGTGGGCTATGGACCATCCTGTCTGTAGCTGGTTAACCTTTTGCACCTCGAGAGGCCACTTAAGCTCCTCCCCACGGGCAGGGTCTCCCCAAAGCCCCCACAGGAAGGCCATCCTGCCTGCACATGCACACAGGGCAGTGGCTTTGCTGTGGTCACCCCCATGCTGCTCCCATCGCTCTTTGGCTGAGAGCCGTGTGAGGTCTTCTCCAGACCCTGTAGCAGATGGCTGGCTGCTGTGCAGGCCCTGAGCACCGCTCTGTCCCCCGGAAGCCCCGAGAATCAAGGCAGGGAGACTCCCCGACAAGCTTCCAACCCACAGGCCTCAGCGGCCGACCTCGGCCTGTCCTGTTCTCCGGAGTCTCGTCGTTCCTTCGCTGGGGGTGGGGTGAGGGCTCCAAAAGAAGCCAAAAAAATCCCGTTGGCATGTGAAAGTTTTCCAAATGAACCGAGTTCCACGCACAGGAGTCCTCCCACTGGGCTCAGCAAACGATTCAAAGCCTCCACATGATTTCATCTGTGCAGACTCTAATCCACTTACTTAATGAAATACATAATTAACATATTATAATTGCAGTAAAGATGGTTTTGACAGAAATCATTTCCCGTATCTAATACCGTGGTAATTTAATCTGTTCCCCACTCCCTAACACGACCCTCTATGATTAAGTTTCATAAGAATTTTTTTGATTGATTGACTCATCTGACGGGCCTGGGCCTTGCTAAAGTTGTGTCTGTCAGTTCTGGAACGGCGTGCAAAGTCGCGGCAGATGGCTGTGCCCGGGCTCTCCGCGCCATCTCCCTGTGTGGTCCCCCGTCTCCCGCTCTCTTCTTCCCTTCCCCTTCTTCTAAATGCCCTGATAATCCACCCTCCACTCGCCTGAACTGTTGAAACCAGCATGTTTTCACGTGCTGCTCTTCTGTTCTGAGGATGCTAGAAAGGCGGGGAAGCCAGGATGTGCTCGGCTGCACGCGGGAGCTGATGCCGGCTGCCCTCGCACCCTCCACCTGCCACACCCTGCCTGGCCCGGCTACCTTTGGCACCCGCCTGCCCAGTCTCAGATGCCAGGATGTCAGGGCTTCTTGCGGAAGGAGAGTGTCCCTGCTCTTCCCACTCCCCACTTCTGGGGCTGCTCCTGGGGGCTGCAGAGCTTGGAGCCCAGGGTGAGGAGCAGCCCTACTCCTCCAGCTGCCCCAGAGGCAAGCGCAGGCACTTTGCAGAATATGAGGATGGGTCTGAGCACAGGATTGTTCCTTGGCTCGGGGGTATTCTGAGAAAGTTGAGAGTTGAGGGAGTGATGCTGAAATTTTGGTTATGCAGGATGGGCCTGGAAAAGCCCCCTCTCACTTCTCCAAAGAGCAGGGCAGGCAGGCAGGAGCCGAACAAAGGATGCTGGAAGGGAACTCTGTGTGAAAGTCTATACCTGCTGATGTCCCCACCCTTCCCTAAAGTTGCAACCATGTGTGAATCACCCTCCATAGCCAGGTACTTGGGGTAGGGAACTCTATGCCACAGAGAGAAAATTGAGCTTCAGTGGGGGAAAGCACCATGCTCAAAGTCACCTGGCCTGTGAGTGGGATAATCAGTCCAAGAGACCCTGCCTGGAGAGGGGAAGCCATCCATGAGGCAGGGGTCACCTGAGATGGGCTGGGAGGGAGGACAGGGCAGAGGCAGGGGCTGATGAAAGCACAAGCTTATGTGTGCCAAGGGAGGAGAGCAGATTTGGGAGTCAGGGACGCCTGGATTTAGAGGTTGCTCTGGCCTCCCCCACTTGGTCCAATGACCTCTTGCTAGCCTGTTCCCACTGATACAGCCCTCCCTCCAGGCCCGTTTCTAATGTCTCCTGTGTCTCACGGATTGCTGCATCACTCCAGGCAGTATCCCACTAGTCCCTCTGCTGCACCCCAACTAACTCTTTTCTCTGTATCACATTTCCCCTAAACTGAAATTCTTAATAAACTTGTTATATCTCCTTACTGGACTGTAGCTACGTGGATGGCAGGCCAGATCTCTCCTGGAACCTAGAAGTTCTGTCCCCCCCAACCCTGAGTCCTCTAGCTGAGCTGCGAACAGCCAAGTGAATGTCCCAGAGAGAGGGGCTGGAGGCTCAGGTCTCCTTTCCACCAGATCTCCCACCCCGGGAGTCTGGGCCTCAGTGCAGAAGCCAGAGGTGCCACTCTGGCACCACCCAGCCAGCTCTGTGCCCCCGCCTCCAGCCTTTGCAGACCCCTTACCCAACCATTGAGTGCCTGCCTTGTACCCCATCCCACCCCCAGCAGGGCCCTGGGCACTTTTGCTTTGTAGGTCTCCTCTTCCATAAAGAAATACTCAAAATCATATTTTATGACTACACTGAAAAACTGATATCTACAGTTTTTTATCCTGTAAGTTCATTTTTTTTCTTCTGCTCTTAAACCAAATTGAAACATTCTTGTGAGCCCCAGAAAGCACTGTGGCCCTTAGGCCTATGCCTGTCGTGCCTTGCGGAGAAATGGGCTTTGCCTGCTGAGACCCAGGCCTGTGGGTCTGAGTTGGTGCTGTGCCTGCTGGGTCTGCCCATCTGGACTGTCCAGGGCAGGGTGCTGCATCTGGACAGTCACATGAGAGGCCCAGGAGGCTCACCAGTTAGAGTCACTGCCCTCAGCTGACCTCAGTCCTTCCGACCGGCATTAGGTGGCTCGTCCAGACCAGCCCCCTAGAGCTGCTCCCAGGAAAGAAGAGCCTTTGCTGCAGGCCTGGACCCCTCCAAGAAAGAAAAGAGCATCCTGACAACATTTTGGGGTGCGAGCTGGAGTGGTTGGAGGGTCAACAGCTGCACAAGTATGCAAGGTCCTGAGGTCCTGGTTCCCAAATCTCTCACAGAGAGGGTTACGATGCCAGCAACCCTGAGGCAACTTGGTCACACCCACCCCCTCCTGCACCTGCAGACCCGGAACAGTCCTGTCTTCAGGGTTAGGGCTCTCTGGTCCCCTCGAGCCTCCATGCAGGGAGAGGTGGAAGTTCCCCAGAGGAGCATCTTTTCTATTCCAAGCCCACCTGGGCCCAGTGCCTCTGTGTAAGCCCAGCTGCCCCGCATAGACAGCTGCTTCCAGCAGGATTCCCCCGTCAAGGGGTGGGCCCTGGCATCCCTCTGCTTCTCCAAGTGGGCTTGCCATTGTCTTCATCACCAACTTAGCCGGCGCCGTGTGGACAGGAAAGGACGCAGATTCACCCTTTTTTCCCTGAATCTTAACACAGGGTCTGGCACTCAGCAAGGGTCAATGCCACAGGAAGGAAATGCAAACCAGCTTGTGGGTAGATTGTGTTAAAGACTTTGCTCCCTGCAGCTAAAGCCTCCAAACCCGGGAGCAGCTTGCAGAGCAAAGCTCTCCGGTGATTGGGGTCGCCCGCCAGTGGCGGAATCTCAGCAGGGGCAGCCAGGGGCATCTGACAGGAGCCAGGGAGGGGCGGGGCGGGAGGAAGAGCCCGGTTTGCACACGCCTGCATCCTCCCACGCGCATCCACACGTGCACCCCCAGCCTCTCCCAGGCGCTCTGGTGGCAGGCACTGCGCCGGAGCCCCTGAGCCGGCAGAGCAGTCCAGCCTGCCGGATCTCGCCCGCGGCCCGGGGCGGGTGGAGGGGGAGGCTCGGCGTGAGTGGCAAGTGTACATGAACACCGCCACGTCAACTGCCAATATGTTATGAGGCCTCGGTAACAATCTGGAGTCTCCGGGGAGCGCTGCTGCAGTTCAAGTGCGCACCAGACAGAGAGAAAACAATTTCTGGTGCCAATAATGCAGCCCAGATGAAAAATGTTTTAATATTTGAAGCTGCTTTATGGCAGAAGCGATGACAGTGATGGACTCAATGTCAGCTTTTTTTCCTTAAATGTCATCTTTCGTCTATGAGTTTTCCCTGCTCTGGAGGCATGCAAGCCTAATGCCGGCTCGTTGCAGCCATTGATCATTGATTTTGTTCTAAATGGAAAGCTTGCCAGAAGACTAGAAATTCTGGAATTTATTAGGATTTCTTTAAGAGGCACTTTAGCTCAACAGTTCTCATTACTGTCTTTACAATGTTACTTATTTTTCTTTTTATGTCATATGATTTGTAAAGGGTTAGTACTCAGAGAACAATATACGATTAAACCATTGTGCATGCTAGAGCTGCTGGCTTAGTAAAAAGGATTCTCGGGGGGCTAAATACATATTTGACTAGGAACCAGCAACATGGGGCTATTTTACCAGTGAAATCTGTATTTTGAAGTCTGCTGATAGGGTTTGTGCTAAATGGCGTTTCAGTGGAAGTTTTGATTAAACAGGGTCACTTATAAATTAATAACTCAGCTCCATGCAGGAAGAGCCAAACATTTTTATACTCTGATGCTGGATACAGAAACATTCTGGAGTGGGTGCCCCACGATGGGGAGGGGCTCAGCTCAGCTCTGTTCCAACTCCAGGTGGGCCAGGCAGGGTTTAAAAGCTTGTCACCGTATTTATTTACAGGGACGTTCCTTCATGAACACCAAAGACGAGTGGCTTAACGCTTTATTATGTACTAACATTTAACATAATCCTATAGCCATGTGTAGGTGATCATTCTTCATTTGGCTGAAAAGAACCCATTTATGATAGACAGTTGGCTAAATGTTTTCCTTTTCTGATGTGTTTCCATTGGCACAAGACTAGTTCAAACAGGTATGTGAGCTCTTGGCTGGGCTGTCTGACATCCAGGCTTTATTACGGAGCTGCGTGCCCAGGGAACGTGAATTATAGTTAGCATCAGCCTGGGCTCCTAAACACATCACTCAGGCTAGTTGATTATGGAATTTGCTCCGGAGCTGGGGCCTCGAGATCCCTCTCCCGGGCGGTATTGCCTGTTTGCGCGGCACCAGCAACCCATGGTAGCTCCTGTGGCCAGACAAAGAGAAATCAAGGAAAAGGGGAGAGTCTCAGAAGGCAGGAAAGACAGTCCCCAGGCCACATCCAAGGTGGGTGGGCTGGTGGGGTTTACAGCTGCAGCATGAAGAAAGTGCATCCTGGCTGGGCTTCCGATAAAGCAGACTGTACGGCAAGTAAAGTTTTTGCAGAAATAAATAAGCATCATTGGCAAAGCTGTGTGTAGTGTGTCTGCTCATGGCCTAGGGAGGAGACCAGCCACGAGTGTGTAGCTGTGACCCTACAAGGTGAGGTCCAACCCACCGCTATGTCCCAGGGTCATTGTGCACGGGAGATGCGTGCAAATTCTGCTGGGCAAGCCCAGGGCTGGGGAGGACAAAAAGCTTCTGACCCTGGCTGGACAGAGACTGCCACTTCTGCCACTGGTGTTACTGTGTTACTTCTATGTTACTGCAGTTACTACTGCTGCTGCAAATACTGCCATTAGTACTCTATTACTCCTATATTGAGAACAACTACTGCAACCACAAATACTATTATTACTCTATTACTCTTATCTTATGACAGTTACCACTACTATTGCAGTCACTGTTGCTATTAGGATATTACTCTTGTATCACAACAGCTATTACTGCTACTTAACAGATAACTATCTTAATCCCAAGTCCAAGGCCTCCAAAATAGTCTTCTCAGCTGTCCCCCTGCTTCCTCTCCCCACCTGACACATGGCCCCTTCTCCACATAGCAGCCTGGGTGAGCCCTTGATGTGTAAGATGAATAGCATGGCTTTCCAGCTCAAAACCCCTCAATGGCACCCTACTTCACTCAGGGTCAAAGCCAGTCGCTTTCACGATCTGATGGCCCCTCCTGACCTGGCCTCAGTCCTTTTTCTGACCCCCCCCCCGTCTCCTACCACTGTCCCTCACCCACTCCAGCCTGACCACGCCAGCCTCCTTGCTCATGTCGAATGGACGAAGCGAGCACTTTGCTTGGACCTATGAATGTGTGGCTCCACTGGGAACGAGGCCCCATTTCCTCAGCTCCCTGAGTTTCCTCACTGCTCTTTCCCTTATTTCATCCTGGTCTGTGCTCAAATGCCCACCTTGCAGAGTTCTTCCCTGACACCTATGTTTCGGTTCAAAAGTGTTGTGCAAGGATGACATGCAAATTCCATAGTTTTAAAAAAAGAAAAGAAAAAAAAAGTAGTTGTGTATACCAGAAAAGCCATGTTCTTTCATCCTGAGTCAATATTGTTGGGTAGCGTTTTTTTTTTTTTTTAACCTTTTTTATTGTATAATATAACATATTATACAATAGAAGAAAAACGCATTCGTTTTCAAAGCACTTTTCAACAAGTAGTTATAGGATGGATCCTAGAGTTTGTCATGGGCTACCATAACATCATCTCAGATTTTTCCTTCTAGCTGCTCCAGAATATAGGAAGCTAGATGGAGTAAATGTTTTTTTCTATCATCACAATTGATTTTTTTCTTTTTTTTGAAAAATAATCTGTATACAAAAATGCAATAGATTTCAAAGCACATGCAACAATGGTATACTCATACGGAAAAAGAATGAAATGTGACCCCCACCATACAGCATACAAAAAATTCTTTTTTCAAAGCACAGCACAACAATTGGTTGTAAGACAGATTTCAGAGTTTGGCATGGCTTACAATTCCACAATTTTAAGTTTTTACTTCTAGCTGCTTTAAGATACTGGAGACTGAAATAAATAGCAATTTAATGATTCATATTCATTTGTTAAATCCTATCTTCAATGTATAACTCCACCATCATCTTTGATCTTTCTATACTTCTCTTTGGGGGTATTTGAGCTATGGCTATTCTAACTATTTCATGTTGGAAGGGGCTGTCAATAATATGGGGTAGGGAGATGGACCCAGATGGGTGGGAGCTTTTTGATTAAGTTGTTTCCATGGAGATGTGACCCACCCAACTGTGGGTATGACTTGTTGATTATGTGGTTTCCATGAAGATGTGTCTCTATAAATTCAAGGTGGGTAACTTACTAGGGCCCTTTAGAGGGAACTATTTTGGAAAAAGCTTCAGAGCAGACAGAGAAGGAAAATGCCCTCCAGGGAAGCCATTTGGAATGAGAAGCTAGGAAAGAAAGTTAGCAGATGTCACCATGTGCCTTCCCAGCTGACAGAGAAACCCTGAACGTCATTGGCCCTTTCTTGAGTCAAGATATCTGTTTCTGGATGCCTTAGTTTGGACATTTTTATGGCCTTAAAACTGTAATAAATTCCCTCTTTAAAAGCCATTCCATTTCTGATACATTGTATTCCAATAGCATTTAATAAACTAAAATACACTACCTGAAGTCTTAAGTGTTCTCTCTTCTCTTACTTTGTGTCCTGCAGGGAGTCCTCTATAGAGAAGCAGACACAGAGATGGAATGTGGGATGCAAGATTCTTACCAGAGGCCAATGCCTGTGTAGGTTGAAGGGAGGAAGCGAGGATCAGGCAGAAGAAGGAGTTGAACTGTGGTTCAGGGAGCTGGGGTGTAACTATCACCTTCAGAGGGTCTCATGTTGAACCCAAAGTGGGCCAGGTTTTTACAGTCCGTCTTCCTCAGAACCCTCACATGGGCTGCCCCAGAAAGGGTGAGACCTCTATCAAGGTAGCTCTCAGTAGCTGAGCAGACACCAAAGTGGCCATCAGCTGTTCACTCGCCCCACTGCTAGGCAGCCAGTCCTCACTCATGGTGGGCCTGGATGGCGTCACTCCACCTTGTTTACCTTTCTTCATTGTGCTTATTACCCCTAAGATGATGCTGCACATTCGTTTATTTATCTGATTGCTGTCTTTCTCCAAAAGGGCAGGGTCTGTGTCTTGTTCCCTGCTGTATCCCCTGCGGCTGAAACAGTAGTTGCTCAGTAAATATCTGCAGAAGAAAATGTTTGCTAAACTCCCTTATGCACATTGGTCCATGCTATCTTCTCAACAGCCTTTAAAGGTTGATAATATTAACCACATTTTACAGATGAGGAAACAGAGGCTTAAAGAGGCGATCTGACCAGTTCATAAAACTGGCAACTAGAGAAGTCAAAGATCAGATCTGGGGCTTGATAGTTCCTGATCTGTGTTATTTAACCCTATACTGCACTGTCATTCCAGGGAGTCAGATCTTGCCAATGCGACAAGCATGTTAGAACAGGCCTGTGTGGGTCTAACATCATGGGAGGGTACAAAGTTTATAAGGCCTGTAAGGACCTAGTTAGTTCTGTCCACTGTCAGGAGCACAGAACTGAGAAGGCAGCTAGAGGAAGGGGCAGCATTTGCCTTGGTGGAGGGCTGCACCGAGGCCCAGGGAGCCTATCCCATTTGAGAACCAAGAAAGAGACTCTAGGAGCCTCTTCTTCTCTCATCCAACTTGTTATGTACAGGCTCCTTCCCAGGATCATGGTGCATTCCATTCATGATGGCTCCCATTGGATTCACAAGAAAAGGATAAATGATTGTGCGTTCCCATGCTAGATTCTCCACCTCCACCACATCTGGCTAGATTCAACACACTTCAATGAGTTCTATTTAGCACATCCATCCAATTTTCATGCAGATTTTCCTCTGAGGAATTCAGTCTCCCTTTTTTTTATAAGGTCTTGGTGAGAATTCCAAAGTGATGGAATGTTATCCAAATAATTCCAACATCTCTAAGTTTGGATCCTGAGTAGGGCGAACCAACCCAGATTCATCCAACCCGATAATGTCTTAGCTCTGATGCTGACAGAGCCAGGAATGGCTCTGGTTCCAGATTCTTCCGCAGGCTAGTTCTTCTTTCCTTCCTCTTTTACATCTTCTTCTCCTTCTTCTTCTTTATATTCTTGCACATTCTTTGAATAAATTATCTGTTTACGATGTCAGCAGGGTAGCTTTCTGTTGCTTGCAACTAAAACACTCTGAGAGGTACAAATGCCCAGTCAGGTGTGGAAAGAGCAGATCAAGGGTAGGAAAAGCAATCATCCCTGACCTCCTCAGTGAGTCTTGTGTCATCTCCTCAAGACACATTTAATTCACACATTTATTTAATTATTGCCTACCTCCCTCATGAAATTTCTGTGACGGTTTGCCACAGAAACACTTAAAATGAAAGTACAAAATAAAAATAGAACAAAGGAAAGAATCAAAATATGCCAATCTTCAGGGTAGAAATAGTTGCTGTGTTTTAGCTTCAGTGTTTTTTTGGTATGGGCACGCACCAGGAATCGAACCCGGGTCTCTGCGAAAACTCTGCCTACTGAGCCACCATAGCCCACCTTAGCTTCAGTTTTGACTCTGTACTTATAGACAGAGCACAAAGGAAAATACTATGCCTTCCTCACCCATGGAAAGGGGGTAGGAGCTCACTTGTGGGGAAATCAAGTCATCCATGTAGAAAGTCCATCCAGATGTGCCTGCTGAGCTGAATGATGCTCTTGGGTACAGGTTACATACTGTTTGTTCATGACACATATCCAGCCCATATTTGGGCTTTTGTTGTTGTGCACAGCATTTTGTAAATTGGAATTTACATTTTAAGAAATAGAGTAAGGCATACAAAATCTATATTTTCACCATCCTTTAAAAAATCAGATCTGCCAACACTGGATCAACACTTCCACATGGTGACCAAAGGTTTGGGTAAATAGAAGATGCCTCTTTTCTAGGACCTGTGCCCTTTGCCACACAATCCCTGCCCCATCCTGCCAAATTATTCCAGGTCAGCTTATTTCATTTATATTACCTACCAAACACCAACATGGACAACCAGAAAGGAAGAGGCAAGTGGAAATTATAAGAGTTGAAGATGTGTCTTAGTTTGCCATGGCTACTATGACAAATACCACACAAAATGGGTGGGCTTGAAAAAGATTTATTGGCTCACAGTTTGGAGGTGAGAAGTCCAAAATTAAGATGTTGATAAGGCCAGATTTTCTCTTGGACTTGGCAGCAATTCTCGTGAGGATGGACCTCCATCACCTCTCTCCTCTCTGGCTTCTGGTTTCTGGCTTCTACTGACTGACTAGTGTGAATTTCCTGTTTTTATAAGGCCTCCTAGCATATAGAAAAAGACCCATCCTGATTCAATTTGGCCACACCTTAATTAATTAATAACATCCTCAGAAGGCCCTATTGAAAATGGGCTGAAACCCACAGGATGCAGATGAAGATTTGAAAATGTCCTTTGTGGTGGGCAGGTTTCATTCCCCAACAGGGGGTGATGACTGAATTGGACTGTGAAAACTGGGTTGGGTCAAGGTAATGAGGCAGAAAGAGAATGGTCCAGGCAGAGGCAGTAGAATAAGCGAAGGTGCAGAAGCAGTCATGGACCTTGCCTGCTGGGAACCCCTGCATGAGCCAGAGAGCACCTGGCAAATGGTCAGGAGCCCCAGGACCTGTCCTGAGGGCCCAGCCCCAGCACCACCGCAATGGAGGTGGTGGTAGCCTCCCGAGGGCACTGGTCAGGGAGAAACTGATTACAGGGGTGTCCTGAGCTCTACCCCAGGCCAAGCAGTGTAACAATGATGATTCAGCTTTCACTGGGACCAAAACCAGTTTAGGGAAAGAACAACCATTGGTGGCTGGGAACCTGAGGGAGGGAGCAGGAGGGGAAAAGAATACAAGGGTTTTGGAGTCTCAGATGGTCACAAGCCCAGCCCTAACACTTGAAAAAGGGCTGTGTGACGTAAGTGTGTTCTTCCACCTCTCAGAGCCATGGTTTCCTCCATTGGTAAGTGGGGTCAATAACACCTCCTTCAGCTGGCTGTGGGGAGAATTAAATAAGATGTTTGTGAAGAGCTTCGGGCAGCGCCTGGGGTGTGGTAAGCACACCATAAGTACTAGTGAAAAGAAATGGGTGACTGGTTTCACAAGTCAGAAACCAGTAGGGAGCCCATCTTTTGTGGGAAAATAAAAGGCCAGGGTTTCTTGGACAGAAAAGGCTGAAGTCAGAGTTCAAAGTCTCCTTGAGGGAGGTAGGAAGGAAGCTTCCTTGGCCAGGAAGACATCTCCTCACTCCCACCCTAGTTTGGTGCACTCCCTCAAGACATCACCCTCCCCCTTTTTGGTGTGTAGAACTTCAGACATTCCAGGGCTGAGCCTCGGTGCACTGCTGTGAAGCTCCAACCCTCCAGGAGAGTCCCCTCTGCTCCCAGGCATCCACCAAGCAGGATGACTTGAGTGGGGAGAGCTGCAATTCTTGAATCCTTTCATGGCCCCCCATCTATCAAGCATTGATTCTCTGTGCCAGACCAGTAGACGACAGTAGGGATAAATGATACCAAATGTGCCCTTAAAGAGCCCTGAGGATCCCTGCCCACCCCAACTATAGCACAAATAAGACCTTTCCAAAGTCCTCATGTAAAAAACACACCTACTTCGAGACCAAAGTGTTCATAGTGGTGCAATTTTTGATATTCACATCATTTCAAATTTCACATAAAAGTAAGACTTTGTTAATATTTTTGTAACAGTACTTTATGTTTGCATAATTCACATTTGCATTAAATGCAACGTTGGTGTTGTTTTCATGACGTCTCTTCCAAGTCTCTCACCGTTTGGAAGGCAGACACTCTGATTTACAGAACTACGAAATGCAGGGGCTGCATACATTCTGATATGGTAAGAATAGGCCCGTTAACTAGCTGCTTCTTAATGTGGATCAGACAGTACAAGTAGCACTATGATCTTGGATTAAATCATTTAACTACCCGCATGACGTGGGATTAGGCCCTCCCACTGGCAGCATGACAATGCTCCAATCACTTTCTCTCTGCCTCAGTTTTCCATAGTTTAAAAGGTGAGACCATGTGGTCTCTAAGATTTCTCATCCTGATGTCTTTGGCATCTGTGGGAAGGTGAGAACTGGCTCTGAGTCAGGGGCTGGGAGAACAGGGAAAGCTGCTGAGAGTGAAGGCAGGCAAGGCTCTGGAGGGTGAGAAAAACACCCAAAAGGAAGGTTGCAGGGCAGGACTAGAGCAGGATATTGAATAATTGGTCTTGGAAGTGTGAGGACGGGAAGTAGAGAGAAAATTGTTTGTGTATGTGTAATTATGCATAAAGGCAGACACAGCCAGATGGAGTGGAAACTCACATTGGAACATTGGAAGGGGTCACTGCCAGGCCAGGGGGTCTGATAGTTTGCACTTCAATGAAAGCATCCCAGCATCCCCTCCCACCACTGCCCAGGGGTCTGTGTTTGGAGATGTTCCTGAACTATCAAAAAGCAGCTAGACTTCCCCAGCTCTGACATCCGAAAGGGGAAGGGTGCATCTGCTTGCGGGGGCTGGGGGAAGGTGGGAGGGCTGACTTGGTCTCTTGCTGCTGGCAGAGGGCCAAGCATTAGGGGTGGACCTTCTGGGATAACTCAGTTTTACTGCATGAAGAGCTAGTGTTAGGGAAAATGGAGACCACACACTTCCAGCCAAGTCGGTGGGAAAGTGAAAATAACAGCCCTAAGTGAAAGAGAATTAATGGGGTCCTCCATCACTTCCCTTCAAGAGGATTCAAGAAGATCTGGTGACAGATGAGACCCAACAAAGAGAAGTTCATGAGACTCATTGATGAGGGAGGAGAGGGACGAGGGAATGCTTTTGTAAAGCCCCAATGGAGATCCATGGCCCAATGGGACAACCCCAGACTCTGAAACCCAGCCCATATGGATGGGGAGTTGGGCTTCACTGCAATTACCAACCATTCCGTACCTATTAACTGATCCTGTTTGCTAACTGGATTGCTCATGAAGGCCTCTTGTTTTAATTAGCTTCTCAGATGAAGAGTAAACAAACATTCTAACAAACTATTATGACATAAAGTTGATTTTTTAGTTACTCAACTGCTATGCTGTGGATATGGTGAATTTAGAATTAAATGCCTCTCTCAGAGGCTTTAATGATCTCAGTCAAGAACGCTTTGATGAAATTAAAGCTGTTGAAAATGTTTTTTGAAAAGATAGTGTGAACAAAACATCCAAGAATGAGCCAGGTCCTGGGGCCCAGACCCCTCAGCCTTCCCAGGCAACTTCTGGAAAAAGTGAGAGTGGGTCTTCTACGTGGGACTGAGACAGGGCAGCTTATGACAAAGATTATTAAAACCACACGCTAAAATAGTATTGGGGTCTTAGCTAGAGCCAGAGTCAGGGATTCTAATGCAAGTGATTTACAGAGAGGGTACTCTCAGGGAGAGTGTGTGAGGTGCTACGTGAAGCAGGTCAGGACAGGGGAAGAGGCCCAGGCAGAGCTGAGAATCCAGCAGTAGTCCAGCCTCAGGCAAATCCACAGGTGGACATGAAACCTGAATGGCTTCATGGAGTTGTCCTGCCTTAAAACAATGAGTCTGGCCTTTGTTACCCACCATCAGTTAATATCTAGATGGTTTTGTGTCCCTCCCTCCATGTCCCAGCCCCCTTGAAGGACACAACCTCCCAGGTATTTCAAGTAGTGGTTTCTATCAGGGGAGGGCCAGTCTCCAGAGAAGGGTGCAGATGTGAGCCTTTGGCAGCCCAAACTCCCAGCACCTGGGAATGGGTGCGCTATTCTGCAAAAGGGATCTGGGCAGGACACCAGCAGCTTCTACCGTGTTGGCAGCACTAGGAGACAATGAGATTTGGTGAACATCTTTTGCACTTGAATACCACTTAATGGTCCCATTTGAACTTTTCTTAAATCCCAGGAAGTAGAATAAGAATGGGGCTACAAGGTAGACCCTGCATTATAGGTGAGGACAGTAAGGTCCAGAGGGGTTAAGAAACTTTCTGAGGCCATGCAGCAAAGCAGAAGCAGGGCTGGCCTTTGTGGCAGGTGACCACATCTGGTCTATCAAGCTGAACATGCTGCCTCTGCTAGGGTAGCCCCTCTGTAGGCATGACTGGGCCTTGGGGCCATTCAGGCTGGGGGCTGAGCCTGACTAAGCCATGGGTGAGCTTGGTGGTCAAAGGAAGTCCAAATCTGTGATTTTATGTTGGTCCTTCTGGTGGTGGAGCAAGAGGACTTTAGGGTGGGTCACTCAAAGGGGCCACTGATTTGGAGCATGACAGTTTTGCCCATTTATTCACAAGGATGCTCTCCTTAGAGCAGAAATGAGCCAAGCAAAGTGGCATCCATCTCAGTTGCTCTCTGTGCTGAAGTCCCAGGAGGAATACTTCCCACCCTATCTCGAAAGCTTCTCACAAGTTGCTGCCTCTTTCTGGGATGTTATCCTGTTCTTCTCTTTCCAGCTGCCCAGGCTTTTCACAGTTAATACTTTTCAGATATGCTCAAACTTTCCCTTCTCAGAAAAATATCCCTGGCTCCCCAACCCCAGCCCCATCCCCATCCCCAGCCCCACCCCTGGTCTATGTCAGCAACCACTACTAAATGCTCACCTAGCCCCAGATCTGGGTTTCTTCCCAGCACTTAGTACAGACGTAACTATACAGGGCAGATCATTCAATTGTCTCTTATTCCCTCTAGACATTTTTTTAACAACAGCTTTATTAAGGTATAATTGACATAGACAATAAACTGTACATATTTAAAGTGTGCAATTAGTTTTGACATATGTGTACCCTTATGAAACCATCACTACACTCAAGAGAATGAACATATCCATCAACTCCAAATGTTTCCTCATGCCTGTTGTAATCCCTCCATCCCACCCTCCCTGCTCTCTGTCCCCAGGCAACCACTGATCTACTTTCTGTCACTGTAAATTTAGTTTGCATTTTCTAGAGTTTTATGCAAACTGAATCATACAGTATGTCCTCCTTTCTGTCTGGCTTCTTTCATTCAGTACAATTATTTTAAAATTCATCCATGTCAGTGCATATATTGATAGTTTCCCTTTCTTTATGTCTGCCTCTCTTTCTCTTTCTCTTCTGAATAATAGGCACCCATTCATTCATTGGTGGACATTTGGTTTGTGTCCAGTTTTGGGCTTTTACTAATAAAACTGCCGTGAGCATTCATGTTCAAGTCTTCATATGGACGTATACTTCATTTTCTCCTAATTGACACCTATCAGTGGAATGGTTGGATCATCTGTCTAACTGTTAAAATAAATTGTCAGTTTTCCAAAGTGGTTGAACCATTTTACATCCCCACCAGCAGCATATGGTCCTCAGTATAATCAGTCATTTTTATTTTCACCATTCTAATGGATGTGAAGTGGTATCTCATTGTGGTTTTAATTTTTGTTTCCCTATTGTCTAACAATGTGGAGCATCTTTTCACATGCTTATTTGCCGTGCAAATGTTTTCTTTGGTGAAGTGTTTGTTCAAATGTTTTGCCCATTTTTATTGGTTGCTTGTTTTTATATTGTTGAGTTTTGAGTTCTTTATACCTTCAGAATATAAGTATTTTATTATCAGATATAGGCTTTGCAAAGATTTTCTCTTAGTCTGTGGCTTGTCTTGTCTCCTAACAATATCTCTTGAAGGACAGAATTTAATTTTGATGAGGTACAATCAATTACTTTGCTCTTTTATGGCTTGTGCTTTGATGTGATAATGAAGATATCTTTGCTTAATAAAGATTTTCTCCTATGTTTTCTTCCAGAAATTTTGTAGCTTTACATTTTATATTTAGGTATGTGATCCATTTTGAGTTAATTTGGTGTATAGTGTGAAATATTGATCCAAGCCCATTTTTTTTGCATATGGGTAGTCAATTGTTCCAGCTATACATGTTGAAAAGGCTATTCATTTTCCAGTCCAATGCCTTTACATCTTTGTAAAATTTAGTTGTGTATATGTGTGTGTAAGTTTATTTCTGAACCCTGTTCTTTTCCATCAATTAATTTGTCTATCTTTATGCTACACACTATGCTGTTTTCATAACTATAGTATGTAACAATTATTGAAATTAGAGAGTGTTCACTTCCACCTTTGCTCTTATTTTTCAGAGTTGTTTTGGCTATTCTAGCTCTTTTATATTTTTGTATGAATTTTCAAATTAGCTTGTCAATTTCTACCAAAAAAAAAAAAAGCCTGCTGAGATTTCTATCATTAACTTGAGAAAGTTGACATCTTAATAACAGTCAGTCTTCTGACCCACACAGTATATCTTTCCATTTGTTTAGGTCTTCTTTAATTTCTTTCCAAATTTGTAGTTGTCAAAATTTTAGTTGTCAATGTCTAAGCCTTTCATGCCTTTTGGTAGATTTATTTCTAAATGTTTCATATTTTTTATGTGATTATAAATGATATTTTAAAGTTTCTGATTTTTGATTGTTAGAATACAGAAATAAAATTTTATTAGTATTATTATTGCTCTTGGATTCTACAACTTACTTATTAGTCCTAGTAGCTTTTTAATAGATTCCATGAGATGTTTTATATAGGCCATCATGTCGTCTGTAAATAGACTGGTTTACTTCTTCCTTTTCCATATGGATGCCCATTAGACTTTAAGCTCCATGAGTCTGTACTCTCTCTCTGGCTCTCTCTGTTCCACTGCCAGTCAGGGACTTGCCACAAGGTAGGCTCACAATTTGCTGATAATAGAGACAGGAAGCACAAAGGATCTCTCCCCACCCCCTCCCATGCAAGTTTTGGTAATTAAATCGGTTCTACTTGACCCCTAAAGAATCAGGTACAAGATGAAAAATTCAGAAAATAGGCATGGTCATTTGGCATAATACAAACAAAATGTCCCTCTAGATATCTGTCCTTTGACTCTATTTATTTATTTATTTGTTTGTTTCAGAATTCAATAAAACCAGGCATGTGCGGTATATAAAGGCATTACTTTGGCCACTGTGTGGTTTAACAACACATTCTGAATTGACTTCTGGGTTTCACTCCCACTTTTTTCATGGCCCAGGGAGGATTCTCATTCTCCAAGGTCAACCAGTCATTCAAGGTACATATTAGAGGCATTTACTATGTATTGGTGTGTTATGTTCATTGAGGTTTCTCAAGGCCTGATATAAATTTCCTGTTCTCGTAGAACTCACTTCTCCATGGGGGAGATGAAGGGATAAATAAATTTGTATATCCATGTCCATATTTGTATGTATATCCATACCCATATCTATACCCGCATCCAATAGAATGTCATGCCAGGGGCCAAGGAAGGAGCATAATTCTTAGATATTCACCAAGTTGCTCAGGCTAAAAACCTTAGAGTCACTTTTGATCCCTCTTTTCTATCAATCCTATATCTGGGGTCACTTGCCCAGATAGGGAAGATTGAAGAAATATCAAATTTTCAAGATGGAAAACAACAGTTGGGTCTTGCATATGGCAAGTCTGAGATGCCTATGAGATATCCCAATCAGCAGTTAGTTATAAGGGTCTGGCATTCAGTGGAGAGTTTGGAGTTTGGCCACATATTTGGAAGTTCTAGCACCTGAAAATCACAGTGTGGCATGGGGTAACTCAGGAGGTGCATATAGATGGCGAAAGGAAGAGCATGTCCTGTGTCCCTACAGCACTAAGAGGCTGAGAGGAGTAGGAGGAAGAACTAAAAAGAGTAAAGAAAGATTGACCAGTGAAGAAGGAGAAAACATGGGTGAGATCTGCCCTCTAAGCTGTGTGAAGAAAGTGCTTTAAGATGGAGGGATATCCTTTACTCTTTCAAACACTTTTGAGATATTAAGATACAGAGAGAGGTGTTTGGAGACCTGATGACAGTGTTTTGGTGACAGGTGGGATAGAAGCCCCCCAGGAACCCGGGTGTTAGCCTAACCCTTGAGGGTTTGAAGGCTCTGGATCTTACAACTCCCTCATCTTTATCCCCATGTTCCAAACTGGAAAGCAGATTCTATTGGATTGGAACCTTCTGGAATATAGTCATCTAACTCATGTAGGTTGAGGTAAAGAATTGATAATTCAACTTGTGAATTGCTCTACTACAGTGCATTTAGTTCACCTTCCCACAGCTTTTACAAGAAAATATAAGAGCAAAAAAAGTCATTTAAATAGTTTTCCTAAAGGAGGAGTGAGTGGTGAAATTGAAGCTAACATATTGGAACTAACACTTAAACGTTGACTTATTTAATTCTCATAACTCCCAGGAGGTAAATTCTCATCACTGAGAAATTATGTGCTGTTCAGAGGCAGGGCTGGGATACGAATTGGGAGAGTGAGCATGGATGCAGGCAGCACACCATGGCCAGGCTCTCAGTCCTTGAAACCTATGCAACTCTGCTCTAGGAAGGCTGTATTAGTTTGCTAAATGCTGCTGGAATGCAATATACCAGAAATGAGTTGACTTTTATAATGGGGATTTATTACAAGTTCACAACTCTATGGCCATAAAATGTTCAAAATAAGGCATCCAGAGAAAGTACCTTGACTCAAGAAAGACTGATGCCATCTAGAACACATCTGTGAGCTGGAAAGGCACCTGGCTGGTATCTGTTTGTCTTTGGCTTCTGGGTCCAAACAGATCCCCTGAGGGCATATCTTTCTGTATCTCCAAATGGCTGTGTTTTTCCAAAATGGTTCTAGTTTTTTCCAAAATGGGTCTAGCTTTTTCCAAAATGGTCCTCTTGAAGTACTCTACCTTCAATGCATGGGGACATGTCTCCATGGAAACCACCTAATCAGAAGGTCCCACCCACAATTGGGTGAGTCACATCTCTATGGAAGCAACAGAATAAAATAGATCCCATTTAACAATATTGAATCAGTATTAAAGAACATGGGTTTTCTGGGGTACACAACAGTTTCAAACCTGCACAAACGCCAACATTAATCTCATTAAAATAAATTATGATACCTTCACATATTCTCTAATTGCTTTTGCTTTTTATTTAAAAATGGTCAGTGGTCTAATTTAGTTTTTTTTTTTTTCCATTTTTCACTTCTAATCCTAAGATACTTGCTGTCTAAAACTTAGAAAGCAATATAAAATATTCAAGGAAAAATGCTTTTCATTTTTAGTAATGCAGTGTATCAAGGCTCAATACTGAACTGTATTGGCTTCCAGGGACTTCCAGAATACCCCCTACCCATGGATAGTACGTATTTTCTGTAAAGGATCACATGGTAAATATTTTAGACTTTGTGGACAATAAAATCTGCCACAATTACTCAACTCTGCTATTCTAATGTGAAAGCAATCACAGATAATACATAAACAAATGTGTGTGGCTGGTTTCCAATGAAACTTTATTTTTGCATGATTAAAAATGAATTTAATATAATTTTACATGTTATGAAATAGAAGCCTTCTGTTTTGTTCAACCCACTGAAAATGTAAAAAATGAAAAAAAGAACATAAATGTTTAGTTTATGGATTGTATGAAAACTGGTGATGGGCAGGGATTGACCCAGGGACTGTAGCTTGCTGACCCCTGTCTTAAGGCAAACAATGATCAAGGACTAGTCTTAGGAAAGTGGACAGGAGCTGCTAATACTGTAACCCAAGAGACTCAGGAGCCATAAAGAACAGGGATGGGACACCCTTGTTTGAGACAAAATGGCTCTCAATTATGACTTAGAGTTGTAAGGTTTGTTATAGGTTTCATTGGATACAAATGATTATTTTCAATATTTATCTTTGGAAGAAATCCAAGTTCCTCTTATTGCTTACATCTAGAAATGTTTTTACAATTGGGACCCTTTTATATGTGAGTGACAAATATGTAATGCAAATTGACTCAAGGAGGGCAACCTGACTCAAGGAATTTATCAGCTAATGTAAGTAGAAAGCATGAATGTACATATGGCTTCAGGAATGGCTGGATATAGATGCTGGAACAAAATGTTCAAGGACTTGTCCCCTGTTCTCTCTTTCTCTTGTCTCTGATCTTCTCCAATTCAGCTTTGTACAATATCTTTACAGTTTGCAATCACAGTAGAACAAAAGATGCTTATTCTCTAGAGTTCCACCAAAATCTTGTTTGCATTCTCCTTGGCCTGCACAGGTGACATGCATATCTCTGACACGCTCTGGTTGATGACATGCCCACACCCCAACTCTGTGTTGGGGAGAGGAGGAAAGAAAATCCCTCTCAAACAACATGGACTGAGAGAGGGAAAAGGCTTAGTTTCAAATGCAAATTGAAGCCATTCACTCCAGAAGAAAGAGCAATGAATAAGGGGGAAATAAGCAGCAGATGCCCATTCCAAAGGCTTTCTTGAGAGGGAGCTTAGTGTCCTGGCAGCAAGAGCCTGTCATGAGACATGGTCCAGAGTTTTCCTGAGCAGGGAGCTGGGCATCGTGCATGCAGACTTCATCAGGCAGCTCTTGAAGTTGGCATGGACCAAGGAGTGCTGCTATGATCCTTGGACTTTTGAATTGCATGCACCAAAACAACTTCAAAGGAAAATCTGGAAACCACCCTCAGGGGGCAAGTGAGTCCAGTTATTAAGTAAAGGACAGGGAAAAGGGATATAAACTTATATTGTACAGTACCATCGTTTTAACCATTTTAACACCACCAAGACAGCCATGATGCATTGTCAGAATAAAGGATGGTCTATCCCATGGGGCGCAGTCAGGGACTGTGGTAGGCTGAGTTTCCTGGAAGTGGGATCTGAGATGGGAATATGGAAAATTTCTGGAGGGAATGCACATAGGGCCAACCACTGTGGGAAAGAGAAGGAATGGGATTGAGAGGTCAGGCTGCAGAGCAGCTTCCACAAGATCTCAGTCAACCCTGCAGGTAGTTAAGAACCAAGTGACCCTTCAGAGTTTCTTGAGGTGGATGGGACAGTGGGCCTTTATATGCCTGTCAATCAGGCTGCTGAAGGGAAGAGGGCATGATCTTGAGCTGGGTAGCAATTCCTAAAGAGGGCTGGCAACTGAGGACTATTGGCCAACACTCTTCCCAGCAGTTGGGGGAATAAATCATTCTATCCCACAGCACAGCTTCTGTGATAACAGCTGAGCTCCAACACATCTATGTACACAGAGGTAAGCTCACATGCACACACATACATGTGCAAATGTGCACACACAGACCATGCTTCTATTTCTCCTTTCATTAGGCAAGTGCCCTTTCGTCCCCCATGAATTCTTCAGTTTGTAACTACCTCATTTGCCCTTTGAGAAACACACTTCCTCTACCTCCTTCCATGCAGCTGGGGTATAGCTGGCCCATACCCCAGCTCCAGGGTGGCCAAGAGTATCACTTTCATCTTCACCCTGCCCTGCCCCAGACACGGGATGGACTTGGGTGCAAGTCTGTGGCCACAGCTGCTTCCTGGATCTATTAGAGAAGCACCTCCTTCTTTCCACTGGCACTTAGATGTGGTGGGGTGTGAGCCTGAAGCCACTGATGACCACTTGCTGCAGCTACTAAACCAATTCAGAGGAAAGCAGAATGGAGAGATGTGGAAACATAGCTTCCTTGCTTTCCTTTCTATAATCGTTCTTCAGATATTTTTATTATGGTATAATTTACGTATAGGAATGTGCACAAATCTTAATTGTACAACTCAATGAAATTTACATAATTATGCACCTGTGACCCACCACCAGGACCAAGATATAGAGCATTTCAGCACTCCAGAAGGTTCCCTTGGGTTTCCTTCTAATCAGAGCAACTCCAAAGATAACCACTATTCCAACTTCCAACACCATATATTAGTCTTGCCTATTTTTTGAACTTCATATAAATAAAACTGTTCATATGAAGCATGGGCTCTTGGTGCCTGTCTTCTTCCACTCACGCATTGTGCTATGAGATTCATCTATGTTGTCAAATGTTGTTTTTGCAATTTTTTCATTTTGGTATAATATTTCCTTGTATGAATATATCCCATGTTATCACATTATCTACCTATTCTACTACTACTGGGCATTTGGGTTGTCTAATTTTTGACTATTGTAATAAGTAAAGTTTTCACGAACAGCCTCGTACATATCTTTGGGCAGACATCAGCATTCATTTCTAATGGGCACACACTTAAAAGTGGAATTCCTTTATTTTGGAAGGCATTTGTTCAGCTTCGGCAGGTAACATCTGGTTTTCCAAGTAATTGTGCCAATTTACACTCCTATTAGCAATTTATAGTAGTTCCTTTTGCTCAACATCCTCTCTTACCCTTGGTATATCAGGGAATCATGGCTTTCAGATGATATCATTTGAGCTCCTGGATTAAGATATGGCTCCAGCTAAGACACCCCTGGACTTCTCAGCTATGTGAGCATTTCAGCATACTAGAAGGTTCCCTTGGGTTTTCATCTTCAACCTAACAAGGTTTCTATCACCTGAAAGTGAAAGTGACCTGACAAATACAACAAGCAAAACCTTCCTTAGAGAATGGCTCAGTTAATGATTTGGGATCCTTGGGACAAAAATGACAATGCAGGGATTAGAAAGGAATTTCCTTCATGGGTGGGCAGGTGGAAAATGGGACACCTCAGAAGGAAACCTCATCTACTCTGAGAGGCTGAGGTTCAAGGTGCTTTATGTGACTTATTTCAAAATGGATTAAAGTGTCAAGAGATATTGGGGACACGTTCCCCCATACCATTTCCCCCACAAGACATGTTCCCCACAAGACATGTTCAAGTTCTAGAACCCCTGTACTGTGAGTGTAGACTCATTTGTCAATGTTTCAATGGATCTTCAAAAATCCTATGTAGATGAGGCCAAATTGCATCAAGGAGCACTTTAATCCACATAACTGGAGTCCTTAGAAGCTGAGGAAGTTCAGTCACAGTCAGTCAGGGGAAGCCAGAGAGAGTGGGATCCCGATGTGATGGAGGCAGGTGTGCAAGCCAAGGAACTCAAGGATGGCCAGCAAGCCAGCACCAGAATGCTGCAGACTCTGGGAGAAAGGATGGCCCATGGAGACCTCAATTTTGGACTTCTAGCCTTCCAAACCATGAACTGAAATATTCCTGTTTAAGTCAACCAGCCTGTGGGATTTGTCAGAACAGTCTTGGCAAACTAAGATAGAAGGTGTGCAGGACCAAACATGAGATTCTTACCGAGGCCCACATGGGGTTTCCCTCTGGGTATCTAGTCAGCTAAAATGTGCAGTTGTGGCCAGATACAAGCTGTGACTCTGAAGGAAGGGTCTGGTGATTTGAGGCTATACCCTAGAAAAGGCCAGTGGATTCTTTTAATCCATTCCTGTGGGTGCTGACCTATTGTGAGTGAGACCTTTTGTTTGGTTATTTCAACCGAGATATGATCCAGCCCATTCAAGGTGGGTCTTAATCCTTTTACTGGAGTCTTTTATTAGAGAGATGAAATTAAGAGGCGCATATAGAGAAAAGCCTTGGTGAAGCTGAGAGAATACCCACAGAAGCTCAGAGAGGAAGCCCCAAGAACCAGAAGCTGAAAGCAATGAGATTCAGGAGGAAAGGACCAACAGATGCTGGCCATGTGCAGTCTCATGTAACAGAGGTATTCCAGATGCTAGCAGCCTGTCTTCAGAGTCCAGGTATTGTTCTGTTGATACCTTGAGTTGGACATTTTCATGGCCTAAGAACTATAAATTTGTAAGCTAATAAATACCCATTGCAAAAGCCAAACCTTTTCTGGTATACTGCATTCCAGAAACTCTAGTAAACTGAAAGAAGGCACTAGTTGGCTTTTTGTGGCACCCTATCTGCTGTATCAGGAGCCACCAGCAAGCCCATCTGGAGTAATGAGTCTCCTGAGGGAGTGAGGAAGAGGTCCAGGACAGGCTGATGAGGCTGATTCAGCAGCACCAAGCCACAGACAGAAGCTAGCAGGCATTGTGCAAACTGAGACAGATGAGATGAGAAAAGGTGACCCAGGAGACACAAGAGCTCTCTCCTGGCCTGGAGCCTCAAAACACCAAGCAGTATAAGCCACCACTTGCTGGGTCCCCTGAATGGCCTCAGCCCTGTGCTCCCAGCAGGCTGGACTCCCATCTGCCTTCCTTCCATGGGACAGAAAGCTCCAGTTTACAAAGCACTTCCTCACTCATCTTTGTTTGGGATCCTCAAGGCAACCTTGTGGCTGGGTGATTCCCCCTTTCCAGGTGAGGAGACTAAGGCTCAGAGAGGGAACGTGAGGTCTTCAGACTCTTAAGCCAAGAGTGCTATCCTCCACCACATGGGGCTGCTTTCCTAGGGCTGCCACAACAAAATACCCCAAACGAGGTATTTTAAATGGCAGTTCTGGAGACTGGAAGCCCACAGTCAAGGTGTCAGCAGGGCCCTGCTCCCTCTGAAACCTGCAGAAGAGAATCCTTCCTCTCCTCTTCCAGCTTCTGGTGGTTTGTTGGCAGCTGCAGCACTTCAAGCTCTGCCTCTGTCATCACATGGCTGCCTTCTCTCTGTCTGTCTGTGTCCTCACCTCTTCTGATAGAGACATCAGTCGTATTGAACCAGGGGCCTGCCCTACTCCAGTATAACCTTATCTGAATTGAACATAATTCTATCTGTCATGACCCTATTTCCAAATAAGGTCATGTTCTGAGATGCTGGAGGTTAGGACATGTCTCTTTTTGAAGACACAACTTAACCCATTACAGAGACCCTAGACTTGCATGAGAATTCATTGGTAGGAGAAGTCACCAAGTAAGGATCAGAGAGCCCGGGGTGAGGAGAGGTTGGAAGCAATTTTTGGTGGGCATGAAAACTAGAGGTAAGCTTGGGAGTTAGAGGAAAGAGGTACCTCGTAGGGAAGAGAGAACCTCAAATGTTCCATTTCTGCACCATAATGGACAAGGCATATGGGGTAGTTCCTTGCAGCCAGGCCCCAGCCTAGCCCTGAGCCAACTGTGAAGATACAAAGCAAAGGAAGTCTCTTGAGATCACCTATAGATGACCTGACCCTGAGCTGGGGCCCAGTCTGCTTAGGAAGCTCCCTTGGATGCCCACTGACTCAGAAATCCAGATGGGGAGCCCTCTGGGGGGCAAAGGGACCCTTTGCCTGAAGATTCCTCAGACTCTGAAGGGCGGGTGAAGGCAAGCCGGAGGGAGTGACAGGATTGGCGAGGAATGAAATTGAGGCGGCTGTGAGATGCTATAAATATTTGGTTTGAAACAGCAGAGACATTCAAGATAAAAGTTAAATAGAAATAAAAGCAGTCAGATGTTTATTATATGCTGCCATAAAATTCAAGAGCAGCCTAAAAAGGCAGATCAGGATTTGTTTAACAAATAAGATAGGAGAATGAAGGAGGCAGAAGTTGACGGTGGTAGGGTTTATTTGCTCTAATTTGGGCAGTGATAGAAACAAAGTGGGAATGATTCAGGGCACAGACTTGGGAGATGGGTGTTGTTAGGGGGCTCCCCTGGAAGAAAGCAGGGTGGGATGGTCCTGGCAGCTAGCCCCGTGGTGTTAACGCTCAACCCCTGGAAGGACAAACAGACAATGTAGAAGCACAGTATGCCTGTGCCATGCTTTATCAGTCCAAGGGACTGGCCACAGCGATCCTGAGGTTGATGGCATGCTATTTTAATCCCACTGTTTCCTCCACAGTGCTGTCAGGAACCAGGCAGCCCCCACTCCCCACCCCCAAGATCCTCTGGTCCAAAATTAGAATCAGAGAATAGTGAAGCTAGGAGAATCTTAGAGGTCCTTCTTACCTAATGGTCAGCAATTTCTTCTGTAAAGAGCCAGAGAGTAAATTTGACTTTGTAGGCCATACAGTCTCTGCCATAGCTACTTTGCTATTGTAGCATGAAAATAACCACAGATAATCTATAAACAAATATGTTGGGCCACATTCCAATAAAACTTTATTTCCAAAAACAGGTGTGGGGCCAGATTTGGCCTACAGTTTGCTAATCCCTCTACTAATCTAATCTTCATTTTTTAGGTAGGGAGATTGAAGTTCTGAGAAGCAAAGACGATTTTTCTAAAGTCTCCCAGTCTATTAGTGATACAACTGGGACAAGAAACTTGTCCGGGAGCTTGTTGAGAGTAATTTCCACTGTATGGGGCAGCGGTACATCCAAGAGACTAGTCATCCTTCTATTTTATACCCAGTTGTAACTGACTTGCTACTAGGCTAAAGATTGGTATGGACAGAATGGGCTGATAAATATGAACTGACTAGATTTGTTCATTTCTAAATTAAAAACTGGAAACATTCCTTCTGATTGGCTGAATTGCTCTCTATTAAATCTTTCGTGGAAAACCCTGTAAAGTAAAACTTCAGAGGACCCAATCCCTGCAAATGGTCTAAGCTTGATAAAAAAGTTGGGAGAATCTATGGTGTCTGAGGTTTAGTGATCATAGCATCGCCTGAATTTCAATTCCCAAAGGGTACAGTGTCACTGGCAACTTGGTGGCAAGGGCCTGGCTGCTGTGGGACACAGTCCCGGTTTTCCTCCTGGAATTAGATTAACTCATTAGCAACTTTTGGGGAAATATTTTTGGAAAAACTTGTGGAAAGGGAGTTCAATTGTGCAACTTGAATTTGGCAAAGAATGGGGAAAAGGCACAGAGAAAGAAGTGTAAAGCTTCACAAGGAAAAGGCTGAAGGTTTTGGGACATAATCTGGTAAAAGTATTTGCTGGTCCATAAATATAATCAAAGCATTTATTTGACATTAATAGAGCAGCTGCCTCCCTTACCCTGGGTAATCTCTTCAATACCCATCCCCCAAACATCCTCCCCCTGCCTTTGTCAGAGCTCTTCTCCCTGCCAGGAAGCCTTTCAGGTACTCTCAGCGTCTTTCAGTCTCATCGTTCTTTTCACCATTGCACTCTAAGAGTTGACACAAACAATTCAAAAAGAAAGATAATTTCAGATATTGATATAAATGTGACGAAGCAAGGGGAGCAGGAAGTGATAGAGCGATGGAGGCGTGGAGGCTCTTTAAATGGTGGCTTTACTCTGGGATGAAGGGATCAAGCAAAGGGCAGCCTGGCAGGATTCCGGGGGAAGGAGTGATCCAGGCAGGGAGAAGAACACGTGTGGAGCCTGGGAGGGGTGGGAGGCGGAGGGTGCTGGTGGGTCCCAGCCCCAGTATGAAGCTGAGGGCTGCAGCCCGGAGGACAGGGGAGCAGGACAAGATGAGGCAGCAAGTCCAGGAGAGGGCACGCAAGTGGTTGGATGCACCCTGAGTGCGATGGGGATCCACTGGAGGGCTTGGGGAGGTGAGGACTAATTTACACTTTGAAGAGAGCATCCTGGCTGCTGTGGGGTAGAATGGAGACCATGAGGCCCTTATGGATGCTCTTAAGTCACCAGACTGGGAGGAGATGCTAGAGCCTTGGCTGCGGTGGAGGCCATGTGGCACGAGAAGAGGATAGAGTTAGATATATATCTGAGGATTGATTTCCATAAAATCCTTTTGCACTGGGCACTTGGGGCATTGCTACCTCCAACCTTCCATCTTCTCCCCACTGCTGGCTGTGCCTCCTCCTCTTCCTTAAAGGAAGGCCCAGCTTACTTACTGTAGGGCTTTCCCTCTCTCCAATGGGGCAGGGTGCTCCAGCCTTGAGCCATCCCCAGGTGTCCTGACGGTGGGGATGTCACACCACGGGTGCCAGCCTGATGACCCCAGCTCTCAGAACCTCTCACCTTGCAAGCCCCCTCCCCCCGACACCTTCCCTGCAGTGGCTGGCCACTGGACAGTTGTGGGGATTGTGAATAAAAATAAATGATTATACAAATTCAGCAGCAAGCTGTACAGCATCTGTGCGGTAGTACTGTGCTAAGCACAAAAGATGAGTAACAAACTGGGCACCAGACCCAGGTTCAAGTCCTGACAGATGCAAATTAGCTGTGTAAACTTGGACAAAATATTTGAACTCTTCCATCATCTGTGACTTCAGTATAGTGAATGCGGGCAGTAGTAACTAGTTTACAAGAACCTTATGATAATTGAAGGAGAAAACGTAGGTTGACTGTCCCTATGAGAAATAATAATAGCTGCAACTGAGCGGCTGCTCTGGACCAGGCCCTAGACACAGAGTCCAAAGGCTTTCTGCATTTTCTCACTTCCTCCTTGCAGCAAGCCAGGGAGGTGCTGTTGCTATTTTACAAGCGAGGGTCAGAGAATTGAAGTTACCTGTCCAGGGTCATGTGCCAGAAAGCATTTGAGCCCAGACCCCTGGCGCTGGCACCCTCCTTCTTAACCACATACACACTGCTTCTTAATTGAGGCACTTGGTAGGAGCCCAGGAAATACTGGTCTTTAGTGGGTTGGTATTAAGTTAACTAAGGTGGGATTCTCTATCTGGGGAAATGTCCTGTTATGTACAAAGAAGGTAGAGGATGCTCTGTGCATGGCCCTAATTCCAAATGGAAAATGGAGAGAGAAGTGGTGCCTGGGTGGTGAGGGGAGGAGGGAGAAAGGAAGGACAGCAGCAGCTGGAACCCCCACCTCCCAGCCAGGGGCTTCCAGTGCAGGGAGGGTCCAGCTGGCAGAGCTGTGGCCTGGGCTGGATTCCTGCTTCCTGCCGTCCTCCCAGAGGCCCCTTTGGAGCCCCATGTTCTTGGACTGCTGCAGAGGAATCACGGAGCTGTCACCAAGAAATGTCTGTGGGTCTGGGGTCAGGAGAGTGAAGAGCAGCCCAGGTCTCGAAGGGTGAGTGACAAGAGACACTGCCAAGGCTGGAGACTGGCATCCAGGGACCTGGGAGGTGGGGGCCGAGGGGAGGTTGAAGGAGGCTGAGGCGGGGGTGGGGGGACAGAGGAGAGTGGCAGACCAAGGTCTGGGTAATAACCAGGGACAGGGGGATGGAAGGAAATTAACTGTGGATCGGCCGCTTGCATAGCCAGCAGCCTGGCCCCCTGATGGTATGGTGCAGAGGTCGCCTGGACCTCGGCTGCCACCATGTACTGTCCTGCAGCTGTTCTCTGCCCCCTGGTCAGCTGCCACCCATCCCAGAGGTATCCAAAGCATACTCTGAGCAGCAATTTCAATTTTCCTCTGCTGTGGAAGAGCTGGGACAGAAGGGGAGGGGCCAGCAGCTGGTAATTAAGAGCCCACTCCACCCACAAGTGTCTTCAGCAGAGTGGGCTCCCTACCTAATCAAACAATGCTTTCTTCCCAGTAGAAAATGGACACACCACAGCACTGACATTAAAAGAGAATGCACCTTTATCCCTGCAGATAGATTAATTAATTCAAATAAGGTGTTCAGATTCAAATTTAACAGATTGCTCATAAATCAGACTTTTGTGGAAAGCACGTAATTTTGAAGTGATCATAAACACTTCTCAAGTGTGGTTTCTTCAGAGCCTGAATGACGTATTCATGGAAGCTGGGAACAGACTCCATGGGGTCCAGCCACGTGCTGGAGGGAGCCCCCAAGCCTCCGCCTGTCTGCTTTGCTCCTCTGTGTATTGATCACACCTCACCTGCATCGAATCGAACATTAACCACCTTGGCCTCCTCCCCACGGCTCTCTGTGCATAGAGTGAGGTCCCGAATCTGCAGGATCACATGTGCCACCTTAGCCAGCCTTTCTACCCTGTCATGCAAGTCCCCGGGGGCCCCTTCTGAGGAGACATTGACCAGAGGGAAGGCTTTTATTCAATTTGCAGGGGTGTGCAAGGCTGAAGCGTACTTGCTCTATTTGTGGAGCTGACCTCTATGGGTCTGAGTGGGGACAGAGGCAGGAGGAAGAGCAGATTAGAGCCTCAGAGTGAACTCAGCTGCTTGCTCCACAACTTAGTCCCCAGCTGGTTAGGTGACCGGTTGGTTTTGTGATCCCCAATTAGTAACTTCTGATATTTTTTTCAGAGGGTGCCGTCACTATAAAGCCATGTCACTGCTTGCTGTGGAGGGCAATATTTCTGGATGATTTCTCACAGGCTGAACACATTCTAACAACGAACAACCACAATCTTTAGCTCCAGTTCAGGGTGATATCAGATAGGCTCCAATATGGAAATGAATAGCATTTCCTTGTACTGAACTTTCTTATATACTCTCTTCTTGCACAAGATCCATCTATTGATGGGCAGCCCTGGCTTTTATCTGCCCAGTACTTTCCTCTTTCCAGAACCACTCCCTACCCACCCTCTTCCCCACACCACCATACCCAAACTGTCCACGTGACTCCCTTGGAAGCTGCCATGTTTGGCCCACACAATGCATTTCCTGCTCACAGTTTATTGGTCCACAGAGGGACACATGACCAAGCTGGGCCAATCACATTCTTCTTTGAGAACCTTAAAAGAGAAAGAATGAGAGGACAGCTTTTTCTTTCTTTCTTTTTTTTTTTTTTAAGTTGTTGTCCTTTAAGTTTTGAAGCTTGTTGCTGCTGGCAATTTTTTTTTTTTTTCTTAAACACGGGAAAAATTAAGTGGTGAAAGCAGGAAGTGGAGACGGGGAGTCGACATATGGCGATGAACAGAGACAAGGGTCAGAACAACTTGGGGTAGTTTTCGAAGCCCGTCTGGCCTCTGGTCAATCGTGCATCAAAACAATACAATATTCCTGTTATAAAATCCTCCCTTGTTTGCCTTCAGGTGAGTTGAATTTCTGTCTCTTGCAACCCCAAAGGCGCTCATCCCTGAGGAACCTAAATGACCTCGCTATCTTTTTGGGGGGGCGAGGGGAGCGAAGGGATTTAATTTTTATTCTGGTAGTGAATATACTACATAACATTTCCCATTTTAGTCACTTCCAAGTATATAATTTGGTGGTATTCATTATATTCACACTGTTTATGCTATCATCACCACCATCCGTTACCAAAACATTTCCATCACCCCAAATACACTCTATACCAATTAGGCATCAACTCCTCATTTTCCACCCCCATCCCTGCCTGTGGTGACCTGGAATCTGATTTCTGACTTTGTGAATTTGCAAATCCTGATTATTTCGTATAAATGAGATCAATATTTGTCCTTTTGGGTCTGGCTAATTCCACTCAAGGTGATGTCTTCAAGGCTCATCGATATTGTGAGGTATATCAGAGCTCCATTCTTTTTTATGGCTGAATAATATTCCATTATATGTATATACCACCCTTGGGTTGCTTCTGCCTTTTTGCAATGGTCAATAATGATGCTATGAATATTGGTGTGCAAATACCTGTCTGAGTCACTGCTTTTAATTCTTCGGGGTAGGTACCTAGAAGTGGGACTGCTGTGTCACTTGATAATTCCATATATTTAATTTTCTAAGGAATCATCAAATTGTTTTACACAGCAGATGCACCATATTACATTCTTACCAACAATGTATAAGGGTTCCTAGTTTTCCATATCCTCATTAACACTTGCTATTTTCCTTTTCTTTTTTTTTTTAATCAAAGCTATTCTAGTGGGTATGAAATGGTATCTTATTGTGGTTCTGATAGGCATTTCCTTCATGAATAAATGAGCTTTTTTATGTGCTTATTGCTGGCCATCTTGTCATAAGCTTCTGTTTTGCTCCTTTTCACATCGTCTGTACTTTAGATACCTGGAGAATGTTGAAACCAGCGGGAAGAATGACAAAGCCACTGGGGCCAGCCTCTTTGTTGATGCCACAAAATGCGTCTGGTCTCACTGTTAAATCCTAAGAGCCTTAATTGAAATTCATGCTTCTTGGATGCCAACTTAGCACTGCTTTTCTTGCCAGGGGCAAAGTGAGAGAAAGAGGTCCCCTTCAGTAAGAGATACGGCCAGTGAAGTGAGCGGGATGTCACAGCACCATAAAGCCACCAATTCTGCCGCCTCTGAGCTAAGAGGTATGACGGTCTTCAGCATGAGGAAAGGCCAAGACATTTTCTACCTACACTTTGGAGGGTTCCAAACTTGGCATGTCATGAGAGCATTTCTTCAGCCTAAAATTGTGTGATGGAAAAATCCGTGAGGATAGAAAAACCAGTGTGTGTTGCCTCATTACTGCAGAGGTGAGGAGATTGCAGTCCCTACCGCCAGCCCTGCTCCTAACCAGGCCAGTGTGGACTGGACACATGCCATCCTCAGCAGGATGGCGCCACCCTCCCCATGCTGCCTCATCCTCCCTAGTGCCGCCTTTCACCCTTACCTGCATTACGATAACCAGCAGCCTCAGGATTTGCGGCAATTCTGAGTAACTCAGCTGGGAGACAACCAGGGCCTCCTTTTAAGTCTCTTCTGACTGTTTTTCTGAGGAAGCCGCCCCACCACGCCTCCGTGAGGACTGGCCATCAAGTTGACTAGCCCCTGCCGGACAACTGTCAAGGCGGTTGAAGAATATTAGAGGGAAGTTGATCATGTGTCGACGCTTCTCTGCACCCACTCACGTC
The DNA here is from genome assembly GCA_004026745.1 of Myrmecophaga tridactyla. NCBI lineage: Eukaryota > Metazoa > Chordata > Mammalia > Pilosa > Myrmecophagidae > Myrmecophaga > Myrmecophaga tridactyla. The sequence continues at coordinate 49,654 of PVIY010009099.1, forward strand.
AGGGAAGTGATACAGCTGTCACTGCAGCCGGCAAGGCAGCTGTCAGGCCGGGCCACGTTCACCAACCCGGCTGTCCAATTAGATGGTGAGGGCCTGACCCTCAGGTGTGCACGGGGCCCAGCAGAGCACCCTCAGGACTGTCTCTGGAGCCTGGGGAGGGTCCTGGGCTGCAGCCCAAGCCTGCCTGCCTCTGTGTAATAGATCAGAGATGCAGCGACAGTCAAGCCAGGTTCCTTCACATCTAACATTTTCCTTCTGCTTTTCTTCCCTCTCTTTCTTTCCTTCCTCTCTCATTCCCTCCCTCTGTCATGCGGTGGATACTCTGAGGAGATTATCAAGAAGGGTGCCTAGAACTCATTTTGACAGATAATATGGAATATGATTAGATGGTGAAATAAAAGCTTAACTGTGGCACTGTTTTGTTCTAAATGCTTTTAAAGATACTTGGGTAGTGTTTGATTAAGTGGCATCATCAGTTAGGAAAAAATGCTAGGTGTAATAACACAGAAAGATGTTGTTGAAAACACTGCCCTTTAGTTGAAGATGAGGTCTTGCTCCTTTAAAAAAAAAAAAAAGAAAGAAAGAAAATGTACCCTCCTTGAGTTAGAAGTTGAAGGTTGTCTGAGTATTGTGTGGAAATAACAGCATTTACTTGGGAGCTGAGTAGCCTTACCTCTGAAGGACTTTGCAGCGTCCTGCCTCCTCTCCAAGACTAGAAGCCCTATAAATTCAGAGAGGTGTAGGTGACATCCATCCCTATTCTTTTTCCTCCGAGGACTCTTGAAATAGGCATTAAAATACCCATTGTTTGTACTGTGCTTCAAGTTTGCTAAGAATCTTCATACCCCTTAGCTCCCCTTTTTTTTGAGGGGGAGGGGGAAAGGGTGCATGGTCCAGGAATTGAAGCTGGGTCTCCTGCATGGAAGGCAAGCATTCTACCACTAAGCTACCCGTGCACTACCCCATCTCCTTTTTATCTTCATGGAAACTGTGTAGGAGTGTTGCCCTCCTTCTCATTTCGTAGGAAAGGGAACAGAGGTTCCATCTGGATATTGTTGGTTCTTCTTCCCATGAATGTGGTCAGTAAGTGGCCAAATGTGGACTTGAACTCACAGCTCTTGATTCCAAGTTCAGCTATTTTGTTCCCTGGACAATTTCAAGGTACTGAGCTAGACTTTAAAGATGAGTTCTGGTTCCCACCCATCTCTGATTTTCTTGTTTCCAACCTTGTGTCTGTAGTTAACCAGCTGTGTGGCTAGGCATAGCTGAAACCCAAAAAGCAATGTTTTTGACAAAACCCTGACCAAGAGTTGCTCATGTGGCCTGGAGTAAGGTTGAGCTAAAAGGTTTTCCTAAACTGCCCTTATAGGTACTTATTTTGGGATTTTTTTTTTCAGATTTACTGCATAGGAAACCTTACTTTGAGAGACTCTAAAGCTTCACCTCAACTCTGGCCTGTGCACTCATAGATGTACCAGGACATTGTTATTTCTGGGATACTGTGTTCACTGTCAAACACCTTTCAACATGACAGCAGCTCCAACCACCAGTTTCTGAAGACAGCATGCTGCAAGCCTACCATTGAGTCAAGATTTCCATTTCCAGTGGAGAATGATCAAACCTTTGTGCTTATTACCCAGTCTGCTCCTTGCATATACCCCTATCCAACCAAACAGGGTGATTCCTTCTCCCCATGTACCTCTCTCACCTTCACCACTTGGTTCTTGGTGTATGTGTGCGTGTGTGTGTGTGTGTGGGTGTCTTCTTCTCCTGGAAAGCACCTCCCCACCTTTCCACACAAGTTATCATTCCGTGGTCCTCTGTGTGCCACCTTCTATCCTGCCAAGAGTAACCCCTTTCCTTTGGGCTCTTGTGACACTTAACTCCCTTTTGCTAATTTCCATGTTTTTCCCTAAAGCCGTTAGCATCAATGAAGGGTGGGCAGGTCCTGTCTTTAACTTTTACAAGTGAACTGTATGGACTTTCAGCTTTACACATTACCAAGGGCTCCTTGCTAGTAACTCATTAGATGGGTTATTGGGGATTAATACAATTGAGAATTCATAAATGGAGATGAGTTTGTGGAGGACTCTTCTGCCAGATCTGGCTGAAAACACTGCAGAGTCTTGCTGCACTTGCCGCTATAAGGAGGACTGGTGTTTCCACAACTTTCTGGAAGGGCACAGCAATATTGGTTGTCCACTGGTACCTTGAGCAGATTGCAATATTCACAAGCTGCCATTCGTAACTTTCAATTTATAAATGACATTTAACTTTGCTTCATTCTTAGTTTGTTCTGGGTTGGAACCTAAGCCTCACATTTCCTCTTAGAGCATTTTTGCCCTCTAAATTAATTTTTTTTTTAATTTATCTTGTGTTGTGGCTTGACTGAGAAGCATCCTTGCCCCTTATGCTCAAAGCCGATTTATACATTATCCCAAATCTGTTGTGTTTGTACAGCCGTACTTCACGGGTGATGGTCTGCCGGGGAATTTGTTCTGTTTAAATGGTTTGCAACATATTATCAAGGTAAACGTAATAAAATTGCTGGGCTAGTGTTTAGTTTATGAGGCATTGTTTTCTAAAATAAAACCAAGTGCACATGTGCTCATATTTGTCTCTTATAGAGTAAATAACATGCAGTTTATGTGTTGCTGACAACTTGCTTATTTTGTTACTCTCCAGTTCTTTGTTATCTCCAGGGCTTTCACCACAGGAAAATGGGAATGGCTGGGGTGAGTGTACGGCTGAGACCAAATGTGCAGTGGTCAAAAATTTTAAGAAATCAGCCTTCGATTATTGGATAGTTTATCTTCCTGCTTGGCGGTGACTTCCTTGACCCATCAGCGAGGCGTCTGGTGGACCCATCTCCTCATCTCATCCACCATTCCAGAGTCTAGATCTGTGAGCAAATCTCCACCCCATGCTCAATATGAGCTAAAGGAGTAAACCACATGCTCAGGGACCACCCACAATGCTGGATGCCGAACCATAAATGTAGTCATAAATGTAGCCTGGATTTATCTAGCACCTTTCTTCCCGAGAATTTCCAGAAATGCTTTCAATTCTTTATCTCACTTAACCTCACTGACCTCTACCCTGGGGGATGAAATACAGAGTCTCCCAAATTGATGGAGTTTGCACTTTTACAAAACCCTCCTCCTGCCCCCAATACCCCATTCGAGAGCCAGGTCTGCCTTCCAGCCCACAGGGCTGCACAGTACCCAGCACCAGCGGAACAGATACAGTCCCTTGTAAGTGGGAAACAAAGGTAGAAATCACGGGTGTGAATGCAAAAGAAAAAAAAAAGGAGAAAGAAATTCTGTCTGGCAAGAAGGCTTGCTTGAATGAGGAAGGAAAAGGAAAGCTCCTTGGGCTTTAAGAATGCTTAATTAGTTTAACTTACTTGCTGTTACTTTAAAATATGCTTGTTCTGGCCTTGACACCACTTCTTGATGTCCCGCCTGAGCCCTGCATCAAGGCAGGGTGCAAACAGGGGGATTGTATTTTAAAGTGATGGTTTGAAAAATTAACTGTCCTCCTTTTGCCCTTTCAACTCGTAACTGGAAAATCCCACCCTGATTCGCTAATTGATCTACACAAAATAAAAAATATGAACTTCCATACTTCTCATTCCTTGTCCCCTTCCCCCAGTTCTACAAGGAGAAGGGAGTGCAGGTAGACCCCAAATCTGGGCTGCTTTTCTTCCCTCAGGGTTTTCTAACCAGGTGAGGGAGGCACTTTGCTGCTCAGAGAGTAAAGTCCTTGGGGATACTTAGCACTAAATCAGGAGAACATCCTGGACTTTCTGCTAACAAATGTACCTGTGTTACCATCTCTTCTCTCCTCCCAAGAGCTGTAGCTTCCATCTGGCAGATGCATTCAGTCTGGTGAGCTCTGCTAAGCAGGCAGAGGCCCGCAGGTGGCCCGCAGCATGGTTGGACCTAGTATGCAAATGCCTCAATTCACACCAGCATCCAGGGGGCAGACTGTGAAAGAGAATATTCAGTTGCTGCAGAAGTGCTTTGGTCTAAAGTTTTTGTAGACATCCTCCATACTAGTATCTAGTTTATTAAGTTTGACATTTTAGTTTTACTGGGATCCAGAAGTACTGCTCTGACCTAAGGACCACAGAAGCTGGTCCTAAAACCAACTACTCAGCCTCTCAGGGTGGAAGGGAGAACCCCAGAACCAGATACCCAGCTCCTGGATCCGTCTCATTTCTCCACAGACTTGCTTTCTGGTCTTCCATGGTGGCTTCCCCTCCTGGGGCTCAGGGAAACTTCATCTGTGAGATGGGGTGCTCCTAAGGCACTTGAGGATCCTTCTCCCAAGCATTAGGGCATTCTCACGCCAGCCCACCTCTCCAAAGACTCGTCTCTTCCCAAAAATAAATGGAAAGTGAGCTTTTGCAAGGAGAGAGTGTTAGGGGAACAGAGACATCCAGGCCACTTCTTTTCTCTTGTAGGGTCTTCCTGCATCCCTACCCACACATTTCCTTAACTTGACAGCCATTTTGTTTGTATTAAAAAGTATATACACTCTGTATGTTATCTAAAAAGTGTGTGTATGCATGTGTGTTATATATTATGTAATAATATAATGACTTTTCTTTTCAACTGTACGTATCGTGTCTGGTCAGTGCCCCCAGCCCAATGAGGCACGTGAGCTGGGGACCACATAGCATGCTTCAGTTTCCCATTATGAGTCATGTGAGATGATGGCTCTGATAGTTGGGAGATGCGGCAATCTGAAGAATATGGGTTCCAACCCTCTTTACGTCATCAAAAAGAAGAGGTGCACATCTGGAAGGACTGAGGTGAAGAAGAAGAGGCACCCAAGCTGCAAAACTTAAGGGGGCATGACTTGAAGCTGCCTACCCTGCCCTTGCCCGAGCCTGAGCAGTGGTGCCTCCTTAAATTTCAGCCCCTGGGGACCTCAATTATCCTCATCCCTGGCCCTGGACTGCAGAGGTGCCTCCTGCTACTCCTTGAACCCGCAATGTGAATTACGTTCCCTTTATGGGTTCTGTCTCAGCCCCTCCCCCTCCCCCTGTTAGCGTACTTCGCAATCGGGAAGATCTATTTCTTTGTGCCTTTATTTGTTTGCTATTGGTATTTCCACTGGCTGGTGAGCCCCAGGAAGCTTAGGATCAGGTCTGTTCTTTTCTAGACAGATTCTCCCCCGTGCTCAGCCTTGAACCTGCACCCCACACAAGCTCACAGAAGGGCACCATGAAGGCAAAGAGAAGGAGCTAGAGAGGGCCTGGGTCACTCAGTTCCATGCAGTCCCCAGGGGCCAGAGCTCCAGAGACTCCGAGGGAGGCAGCTTTAAGGGGAGCTCCAGCTTGACCTTAAAAGGGTCAGGATAGGCCAAGTTCCAGGACTTCAGATAGCAAAGCCCAGCCTAGTAGAGGACAGGTTAGTGTGGCTATCTCATCATCAGGAGGGGTATGGAAAAGCTGGGTTACCCCAAAAACTGCTGGGCAGCTTAGGAAGTCCCGAGTCATGTCTGATTGTGACAGCCCCATGGTGTCAGCACCCCATAAGGAACCCTGATCATCTTACGCTTTTCTGTAAACGCACCTACTCAGCTCGCTTTTGGAAGCTCAAGATTAATCCCAAATCCAGAATCGTTTAAAAGTCACGGGCACGTGCATCCCATCAGCTTCCCATGAACAGGGCCCGGCCCAGAAAGCCTTCAGGGAGCCACCCCCATCCTCCTTTAGAGCGGCCCATCTACTGTTTTCTGGCGTGTCCCACCGGACCCACAAATCAGCCTGCCCTGATCTCACTAACTTGCCTGCATTATGTTCGTTTGCTGGGTGGTGATAAATATTAGGATAAAATAAACTAAAGATGGCTGGCGAGGGCTCTGTTAGCTATCTTTCTGGTTTCCACAGCAGCTGAGTGACAGCTCGGCTTGGGAGCAAGCGGGCTCTTTTCACCAAGTAAATTTAGCCTTGGGAAAGGCGAACATCAGCTAACTCCTGAGCTATGATGGTGGGTGCCAGTCAGTAAATCAGTCAGATTTTAATTACTGGATGGATGACAGGGTGCGGTGACAGGTTGCAGTCCACCGGAGAGCATTCCTTCAAAGCCGCTTTAAAAACAGAGCATTTCAAGAGAAGAAACCAAGTGAACAGAGCAGAGCTGCAGCTGGAGAGGAGGGTGGAATTGCCTCTCCCATCATTTTAACCACTTTGTGCTTGGCTTGCAGACCCAGCAAGGGGAGCAGGCCCCTGACCTTTTACAGAAAAGTTTCCTTCCTCCCCTCTCGCTTGTGTTCCACCTCCCCCCATCCCCACCTTCCCCTTCTTTTCTTTCAGGCCTGTGATTTTTAATAGGTTCCTACAGCAATTTGCCTAAGCAGCTGTTTCGTGCCAAGAAAGCCACGGCAGATTTGTAAAGTGGCAAACCCTGCTAATTAGTTAGATGAAGTTGCCTCTCTGACAGTGGCCCTGGCATTGAAGAAGGTGACAAACCTTAAAGTGACTGCACGGGAGGCCACCCCATTGTTCTCATCGTGCTCTCCCCATTCTTATTACTCATTCTGTGATAATCGCGGTCCCAGGGGAACCCCTCCCGGAAGCTGTTCATTCCAGGCCCGGTTCCTAGAAAAATGTTGTTAGCCTCTCGTGAGCTGTCCCCCGGAGGTCCTGTGACCGTCTCTGAGGATGCCATGCCTGTCCGTATCAAGGAGGTAGCAGGTGAGGGGTGCAGAGGTATAGAGGGTTACTGATTGCAGCAGCTTTAGGGACACTCGGACATGCTGCTTCTGAGTGTCCTCTGGTCCTCCCTATTTGCAAAGCAACTCTAGACCCTCTATGAACTGTAAGCCACTTGAGAGCCAGGAGCATCTCCTGGTGAAAGCAACAGAAAGTATCCCTTGGGTGAGAACTGCAGCCCGGTCAGGGCTGGACAAAACTCCATCACCTCTTCTCCATCACTTCCCACTGAGAGTTGACAAGGCCCCTGGAGCTCACCTTTGACAACATCCTCATCTTACTGAGAAGAAATGAGGCCCAGAGAGGGGCAGGGAGCTCCCTTAAGTTCACCCAGCTAGGTGAGTCAAAACAATGGATTTCCTGCCTCCCATTCCATGCATTCTGATCTAGTGCTGTATTCATCAGCCCTTGTAGTAATAATGCTTGGTAACAAGCAGCCTTCAGATCTCAGTGGTTCACAATGGCAAACAGGCATTTCTCACTCTGGGTCCATAGGTCAGATGTGGCAGCTTTGTTCTAGGTCCCAGGTCAGATTCAGATGGACTTTCACATCACGAGCTTGGTTGAAGGGGCCGCAGCTCCCTGGGGCATGTTTCTCTCATGGAAAATTGCAGGAGAGTGGAAGTCAAACCACACAGATACATTTAAAACCCATGCTTACATACATAGTGTTCCCTGGCCTTACATAGGCCAAAGCAAGGCGTGAGGCTAAATCCAAAAACAGTGGGACATCCCTCTCTCCAAAGCCACCTGGAAACTGCATGTATAATCCTATTACAGGGAGGGAGAAAGAATGGGGAGAAAGAATCATCCCATGTATTCCATGTTCACTTTTCATACCACCCCTGAGTGAGCTTTCTCAGGGCTAATTGGATAGCAGTGCTTCTGTTCCTTCTTAAGCATAGTCAGTGGCTCCCTGTGACCTCTCAGATAACCTCTCAACTCCTTAGCAAGGCACCCCCTCATTCGGCCCCTACCTGTGTTTCTAAGCTGAATGCCTCTTACATCTATCCATACTCTGACTTATTTGCAGTACATGAAAACTTCCTTAACCAGTCTCCTCTTAACCAACACAGCAGTAGCCACAGCTGGTTGTTCCTTCTGGCAGATTCCCTGGCCCAGGCCCACAGCGTCCTGAGCCCCCAAGGCTGGAGGCTCCTTGGCTGAGTCAAATGTTTGCCGTGAATCAGATGAGTTTGTTCCCAAACTTGTTTACACCTAGCAATTGTAATTATGCAATTGAATAACTGTCTCAAAGACTAAATAAGAATGGAGAAAACAGTGGTCTCTGTATTTTTGTAGTTTTTTGTTTTGTTTTGTTTTGTTTTGCCCTATGAAAACTTAAGTTGAATGCCTTAGAAAGACACTAGAGATGAAGAATTGAGAGAACTTGCTCATACAGTATATGACTGAGGATGGATATCATAAGACAGGGAAAGATTCCGTACCCAGGTTACTTTAAAGAGCTGAAACTGAAAGTTCTGGATGGAGCAGAAAGATGACATGGAGCCTATTCATAGATTCTTCCTCAAAGTCTCTGCATCAAAAGATCAGGGCTCTCTGACATCATCCCATAGAGATGCAGTCTCCTTTCCTGCCCCAGCTCACAGAGGAGAAGAAATGGTAGTTGCATTAGCAATGGGGAGGGGGCTGTCTGCAGAGTTCCTGGGAGGTGGGGCCCAGGCGACTCTGTTTGTTGCATCGGAGAAGGCTTTCAGGATCCAGAAGCATGGAGAGTCCACCTTGGCTGCAGGATTTGTGCACCTTGCGAGTGTTTTTGGGTTTGTTTCTCAAGCTTTAGGCCTGACTCACCGATCAATCCTCCAATCCTGCAGTCGCAACTCGGCTCTGCTTCCTGGGGTGGCCCTGCCCACTCAGATATAACCCCCCTTAGGGATGATCCACCATGGAATCCTTCAAGGCAAACTTCAGGCCACTGCACATAGGTCCTGCATGAAAATTGAGTTGCCCCCCTCTCTCTCTCTGTGATAAACACATGTTTCTTCTTTTTAGAGCTACTACCCCATGCCTGCATGAATTTCTCCTCCCAAGAAGCAGCCCTGCAATGCACTTGAACTCTGATTTGCTTTTAGCACTTTACAGTCAACCTCAAGCATAATTTTAATATCCAGTCTTCTGTTGGGAGAATGCTGTAATGGAAACACAGTATTTTTCAAGAATTAAACAAAACAGCCTACAGTGAATGGAGGGTTCTCCCCGGTCCCTGCACAATTGTAAATAAATTTTTTTAATGAAATAAAGTATAATACAAATCATTATTTATGCCTTTTTTCCCCCTACTCCAACTGGAGCAAAACCAACCCGGTGTTTCTGCTTCTCTCGTTTCCTAATTCCTAAAGTAATTTAACAAAAACAAACAAGAAAACTGAAGGCAATGGTAGAATAATCGGTAACTCTCGAAAGAGAAGAGCAGTTTCTCAGCTTTTAGATTAATTCATTTTGTTCAATGCAGATGTGTTAAATCTATTCATATCCACATATTCGAGATGAGTTATTTTACTACATTGTTGTGCTGTACAAAATGAGTTATTTTGGTGAATTAAATGCTGGGGTGTAATTTTCAAAGGAAACAGAGATTTGTAAATGCAGTGCAATATATGTCAGTGTTTCAATGTGATTATTAAATATTACAGGAAATACATCTCATCATCTTTACTTTTTTCCTTTTGTCTTTTTTTTTTAATGTGTTCACAAGTGGTGGTACAAATGGATATTGCAGTTCCAAAAATGTCAAAGAAAATGCAACTCGCACCATTTATGGAATTGTATCTCCCCTCTAAGGACGCATATATTCTTTGTCGCATCACCAGCAGAGCAACTCAGAGGCCTGAGTGCTCACTTCTAGCATCTCGGCACCCTTTAGCAACAGCAGAGAGAGGGACGTAACCATGAGGAATGTAAGCAAATTCGATGGAAGAAACAATTTTCATAGAGAACTCAATTTGTCAAAATGGTGGCTCAGAGAAAGTTAAATGAGTTGATTAATTTATTGGTAGGGATTTATTGACTTCTTCTTGACTTCTACAATACTTTGCGTAGACTGTGAGGTGAACGTGGAGATCTGAGACCCGGGAAGAAAACTGGAGGACACGTGGCCCCCTCCTTTGGCAGGGATGAATGCCAGGAGCCCACGGAGCAGCCTTCCCCGGGGATCCCAGCCAAGGCCACCGTATCCCTCTGGATTCAACAAGACAGGCAGTTATTTCCAATTAATCTCAATTGGCATGTGAACTGAAATCTATATTCCTGCCCTGAGTAAGACCAGTGTGCTCTCTTTACAGGGCAGAGAGCTCCTTTTACCTCCAGTTGAGAAATCCTGCAGACACTGTCCCTGCATACATGTGTGCTTTCTTCGGGGTCAGTCGCTGAGTTGGGAAGTGGCATTCTTGTCTTCCTGACTGTCACTGACTGTAGCCAGTTGCTATAATGATTTGTGGAAGCAAAACCATTTACAAATAGGGAGAAATAAGAGAACAAAGGCCAAACTTTGGCTGGAATGGGAAAGGAAAGCTGGATTTGGGGCCAATGACTGTCTGCTCATTGGTGTTTCCAGATTCCGTGTGGAAGCTTTGCCTGACATGAGTGGGTCGTATGCTCACCAGTTTTAAAAACCAAATACGGCTGGTGCTGAATAAGCATCTTCTCAAATTTCACATCAGGAAAAATAATAGTGCTTAAAATATTCCATTAAAATAATTTAGAACAAAGTCTTCGATGCTCCCATTTTCTTTAGTGTTTGACCCCAGACTGAATGCAACAAGAAAGAAGGACTAGAGTGAGTGCATAAGATGTGAGGGGAAAAAGAAGTTTGGGAAGAGATAGAAGAACCATTTCCAAGAAAAATCCTCTCCTAATTCCCTTTGCAAACAGAAAAAAAAAAACCCGTAAAAACTGCAACAAAGAAAATAAAAGAGCTAAAGATAAATCTTAACCACACACACACACACACACACATGCAAAAAGGACAAAAAAATTAAAACTCTCTCTGCTGGAAAAGAAATATCTAAGACCCAAGTCAATTGTTTAAGAACTGATCCCTCTCCCCTCTTCTTGGCCTCCTCCTTCGCTGTTGCATGTATTCTCCCGTGAATTAAATAAGGAGACAGGAAAGCCGAGGCAGCTTTTCCCCTCATTTAAGTAGGAGCTTGACTGATTTGGCGGCTGGATCTGGGAACCTGCCCACCAAACTCCACCTGCTGAAGGGACTTGCTCCAGCTGTTTCCAAGAGCTCCTCTTCTGCAAAGGTTTATCAGGGAAAAGAGAGCTAATAAAAAAACATGATGAATCAGGAAGCTGGAAGGGAGCTGAGCAGATCCCTGAAATGAGCTTTCCGCTCCTCCCTCCCCTGGCGTAGCCCACCCCAGCTCTGGCCAAGGACTCACCTGGATGCAAGCTCAGGGAGTTGAGAAACAGCAGGATCCGTCTTTGGAATCTACCCACTTGCGTCATTAATGCTGATTTGAGCCTGCGTTGCTTCCCCACTTCCCCCAGTAAGTGGAAACCTCTGGGTAGCTGATGGGGGCAGGCAGCGGTTGGTTGAGACTACAGGGGCATCATAGCATCGACCAAGCAGGCAATTTCGATCGTTGGGTTCACTTGGGGTAAGCAAGCAATGGGTGATGTGATTTTTGGGGGTGTACCCTGAATGGGTCTCAGTTCCTCTTGAACCTCATGGTGTGAATTTCTCATTGTGTCGAGTGTGATTTTACCAATGACAGACATATATTTTGTCCATTGTGGCTCCTAAAGGCAAGCCAACCACTTCTGCTTTTCCCAAGATTCGATGGTATATCCTAATACTGGAGGAAAAAATGACTCACTTAAGGCTGGGAAACCAGCATGAGTGAGTGTCCAACGGGATGCCATCCTCAGGGGTTGACAAGTGTGCTCCCTTCAGGAGGTACCTCCAGGGGTTTGGCCTGGGCTCAGGAGCACTGAGAGGCAGGGTCACTCTGTCCCTTTCAGGCCAAAGCAACTCTCTGGGTGCTGTGCCTGACCCATTTCCACGTTTCCTTCACCCACCAAGCTCCGAAGGCAGGGTGGGAGACAGCCTTTGGCATAAGCATTTGTCCGTCCCCAGAGAGGGGCTTAAGTCCCAGAACCAAGTATTTTGCACATTTCCCAGGAAGGCTTGTGGCTTTACACAAACCAGCCGCCTTGCTTTAACAAACCACCCTGCTTGTTTGACTTGCCCTTCTATTTTCCATCTCTGAACACATACATCCCCATCTTCTGAAACGTACCACAAGGTGCACTTTTGGAAAACAAGCAGGCACTTCCCCATCTCCCCTGCCAATCCCTGCTTTCCTCTCTGAAGCCCCGGGCAGACTTCCTGGGCTCAGCACAGAATTCGCCTCTCCACCTCTCTTTGGCAGGTTTCAAGATTTTCAAACACGGGTAAAACAGGTATTTCCCAAGACAGCTTCTACATATGTGGCAGGCATCTCTTTTTAATAAGGGCTTTCAAAAGCAACCTTCTGCTTCTGAGCTTTGCAAAACGCTGCTCTATAAGTTTTGAGTGAGCCTCCTTGCAGCAGGCCTCGTTAGCTCCCCTCGCCATTCACTTCCTGTTAATTCCGTGATTAAACATTTTGCCCCCAACTATACAAGACATTAGATGAGATCCAGGCAGGGCTGCCACAAGTCTGTGAATGTTTAGAAAGAGGATTTTTCAAATTTTTTTTTTCTTTTCTCCCTCTTTCTCCACACCGATAAGAGATTTATAGTAATTAATGCCATTTCGTTTAATCTATAAATGTTTGAGGAAGTGATGCTATTTGTTTTAAGTACTCCTCTCAGCGAGAAAATGCAGAGTCCCCTCCAATTCCTGACTTTATGCTCAAGAGCTAATGAACTGAATTCTTAGTAAACATTGGCAAAAGATGCAAATGAGCGGATAGAGAGACTCCAAATGTGGAGGGGCACATGAGAGGGAGCTAATTTTACACAATTGACTCGGTAACCTTTTTGGATCAGTGGAATTAGAGACTGATTAATCAGCCATGATTAGCATTTATTGAAGCTTTTGACACTGCTGCATTGTTTGCTGTGGTCTTTTTCTCCTTTCTCCATTTCTTTCCTTTTCTTCTTCTTTTCTACTCTTTTTCCCCTTTTTGTCTCTTGGAGTTAATGGTTTCTAACACGTTTAACTGCTAGTCTGTCATCCTGGATGGGTCAGAGCCTGTCTTTACAGACTTTCAAAATTAATACTAGACAATTCTCTTGTGACATGCCCTTGCTTCTGTTGCGGCGCTCGGCTGTTTAATTGTAGAGGTGGCCTCTTGTGGCCGCATGCTCCCAATGTTTAGCAAGGGTTGGAAATATGGATGTTAGGAGAAAAACTGGCAGATGGCTGACAAGGCATTTTTACTCATAACACACCAGTAAAACTTTAACTCAGAAGATTTAGTGCGAGAGCGTTCCAGCCAGCAAGCTGCAGCCATATGCAGATTTTTTTTCAAACTTCTAAACTGATGGTTTTGCAAAGTGTGCATAAGCAGCCTTTATTGATTATGATGTTAAAAATTGAAAGCGTCAGTATCATTTAGCTCGAGACAGTTTTAAAGGAAAAATGAACATTCGTTTTCATTATAAACTACGAAAAGGCCAGGGGCTGGTGAGGTCCACATCCATTATTTTTTTTAAATTCCAGAGAGGAATTCTCTCAACTAGGTGTCTCTTCCAAATATATATATGCGCTTGAAAGATATGAATCAAACCACAGTTCCCCAATTGAAGGTGACATTCCATGCAGCTCACAGGGGTGTTTTGTTGGTTGTGGGGGGACAGCCCAGGACCTCCTCTTGGCATGTTGGGGATGGTATTTTTAAGGTGCTTAATGAGTATTGATCTCACCCAAAACTATGCTAAATATCTCTGAGGATCTGACAGGGATCCACACAACTAGGACAGACGAGCTCAGGACCTCTGACATTCACCTTAATTCATCCCACTACCTACAAGGACAGTTTACCTGGAGGACTCAACCTGCCTTAACCTCCAAGACAGCTTTTGCTCTTTGTCACTTTGGATCTACCAGTGAGGAGGCTACATATGGGGTCAGCACACCGACTTCATACATTGCCTCTGAGGCCAATGCAGCTCAAGACCATGCAATGTTTGGTCCCCTCCTGATTTAACATTAAAATGCCCAGAGGCATTTGTCTGTATTACAGCTTAATGGCCCATAATATTTTCTCTTAAAATAGGAAACTATTAAACTACTGCTAAGTTGGGGAGAAAAGCAACAACTATGACAGCAACAACAACAAAAGAATAAGACACAAGGAAATCATGGTCCTTTGCACAGGCCAACCAGGAGGGTCTCTCCAATGCTGCAAGGAAAGGCCAGTTTATTCCACCTCCCTGAACTTCAGCGTTACCCCTTTCTATCTGCCAAGATTGGAGAAACCAGAGCCTGCAATGGTGGCTCTGAGGCAAAAGACACTCCAAACTGCAGAAAAGGTAGAAGAGGTTCGGCAAACCTGGAGCAGAAACAGTCACTTCCAGCAAAGATGCTAACATGACACTTCGCGCCATGATACTGAATTCTCCTTTTGTTTGAACCCAGACTCCACATTGGGTGCTGTGGGGAGGGTAGTTTCAGTGCTCCCTAATGTTGGCTACCATCTTATTATCTCTGTTTCACAGATGGAAGAGTTCATATTTTGCAACACTGGAACATTCGATTAACTTTGGGCAAGTAATTTGTCCCAAACTCTCAGTTGGTGAAGAGAAAAATCCTCCTGAGAGTTTCCTTCTTTCTGGAATGACCGGAAGCACTGCCACACTGGATTACATCCAATCCTGCTTACATTTTTAAAGCAAAGCAAGCCTGTTTCCTTGTTGCCTCTCCCCAGGCCTGGGGGTAAAGGACCTGTCTTTTAGAGGCACTGAAGATATCAGGTGTGTGGATTTATGCACGGAGTCTTCAGCCCGAAGGTCAGACATACCTCCAAGTGCGGAAAGACTAAATGGATATCCTTTTCAGGATAAGCGCATGTAGCATCCACTCTAAAGAAAAATGATACTGACTGATAAGTTTTTTTGGAACCCCTGGATGAGTATCAGGTATTTGAGCAATTGAAGCAGCTGCAGAAAGAGTCATGGTTATGGATGGAACAATCCTTCTCCTATTGAAGGACAAGTCCCTCCTGGGCAGCAGACTCAGGTAAATCCATTACTAAAAGGCTGGGAAGCATCATAGGGCCATTTTACAAGTCTAATTACCAGAGAGTTTAATAGAGAGTCCTCACCCAATGCCCTGACAAGTGATGAAGTTCCTGGGCCAGTATCAGTCAGCTTTTATTTCGGTAGGATTGGACCCTGTGATTGCCAATGATTCGAGCTGTTGAAAAACTGGCTCCATTCCCTGGCTGCAGGAACTAAGGCTTCGTAAATATTTGCACGATCACCAAAGAATAGCCCTGCAATTTTTTTTTTTGTAGGAAATTATCTTGGAGAGTGGACGTTTTGCTGAGACTGTCGCTCTCCCTGATCTCCGTCCCTACAAAGCCCCTGGGAGATCAGCAGTAAAGAGGGTAATTCTAATACCCACATCTGCAAGGGCTGACCTAGAGGCATCAAGGGGTAAAATACTGATTTCTGCTCTGGGCTCCAAAAACTAAGTTGAGACCATTTTCATTTATGTCCAGCTTTGGATCCAGAAAGCTCCCTCGCTTGAGTGGAGTGATGGCATGGAAACGAGGAGGAACGAGACAGATCAAAATGTCCCTTAACTCTCAGACCTCTGGGCAATCTAGGGATGGGAGGACACATCTTTACTGGTCCAAAGTATGCATTAACTAATGCTTATTGGATGGTGAATTATAACAGAAAGTCTGTTAATGTGTGGAGGAGCCAAATGAATATCAAACAAATTCATTATGATCAGTGTTATTACAGTGAATACCAAATGAGTTCATAATGATGGAACAATGAAAGTGTTACCGATAGATTTTATTTCGGTAACAAATCCTCCATGTAAAAGCCCCTCCTGTAGTGTTAATTCTAATATAAGTTTGCATTTGAATATTGGCTTCATCAAGTAAATTATATGTCTCAAAGCCCACACAATAGTGATCAGGGTTGGGTTTTGTTTCATTTGGCCTCTTTTGCTGCCAGGGAGGTCCCTGTACCACCACCCCACACTTTCCACTTTGTACATCGAGTTTGACAATACTTTAAAGGGGTCACATTTTTCCTTTGGGTGTCCAATCATCAGAAATTCACTTAGTATTCAGTGTAATAACACTAATGCAGTAGGACAGGATGAATACGAAATTAATCTTGCATTCATATAGATGGGATACGTACTTCTGAAAGAGTTCTACTCTAATTCAGAGTGAGTTTAGCTCTAGCTAATGGACACTTTAAAATAAAGCATTACTAGAGATGAAGGCTCAATTTCTCTTGATGGGCATTTGGGATTTTGTGGCATCACGGAAACTCCCGTCCAGTGAATTTCTGCATCTCAGGCTAACGCTGTTCAGAGTTTGGACACGGATTCCCCTCTAGACTCAGGTGTGGAAGGTGCAATGGATTTGAAATTTATGAACGGCGTGGATGAAAGCTGAAGCTTATCGGGAATTTACTGTGCTCTGGACTCCATGCTAAATACCTTGCATGGGTGATCACTTTAAGTCAGAGAGGAAGGCACCATTCACAGCCTACTTAAAGGAGGAATTTGAGGTTTAGAGAAGCTGAGTGACTTGTTTGAGGACTAACAGGTAGGGACAGGGGTCAAGCTTGTGGCCATGGCCACTCCCCAGAGTTGCCTCTGCTCATTGGGGCTTTCCGTCCCAAACCCAGATGAGTTTAGGCTTTCAATAAATGTTTAAATGAATATATGATTGAAAGGTGTCTGCTTGGCCAAAGCCACAGCACTACTTCCTGTTTTTAGGAGAGTCATTAAGTAATATTTCAAATGCAGGCACAGATTCTTCTGTGTATCTTTATTAGCTGTTTCCTGGGACCAAATTTGGAGACCAGAAAATACAACCCACCCCCATGCGCCCACTCAGCCTCCTATCCAGGTAAAGAAGAGTTTCCCATGCCCCTAAGCAGAGCCCAGAAGTATCCTGCCTGACCTTTGCATCAGGCCTCCCTTCTCATTGGGTGGTTTGCACAGAAAAGTGCACCAGCCATTTCCTGTTCCTTCTGTCCTCTAGACGACACACCCAAATGCCTTTTGATAGCCTTTTGAATGACTATCTTCTCGGCCAACTCCTCATTAAAATGCACCTGATACCCTTCAGTATAAACATGCGAGCACATCCAGCCACACCCTCCGAGCGTCCAGGAGGGAGCACACACACACACACGCACACACGCACACACGCACGCGCACACACATACACACACACCATGTTCAGCCGAAACGCAAACTGGCTGATTCCCAGGCTTACAGTTAGTTCCCTATCAAGAATTAATGCAATATCATGCACACACCATTACTGAAAAATTCTACGCTGTTTTTTGCCAAGTGTTCCTATATAACAGTTTTATCACAAGTCTGACAGCCTCCATAAAAATTCCAGGCATTCTATATCAACAGCCCTCTTTGTACTAAGTTATTAAACATTAAATTTTTATTCGTCATTTGTATTCTGTTATGCAAAATAAGCTCCTTGATAAGATGTGTCTTCTTAATTGGGCCCTTGATGCTTCTTGGATCGGAGTTGTCAGATTAGCTGGAAGAAGAGGCACTGCGTTGAGCCAGCTAGCTACCAGGAGACCAATAGCTTTGTAACAACGATATTAAGTTAGAGGGGCCAAATGGAGGGCAGCGCCAGGCTCAGGTGAGGGTTTGCATCTGTGCATGTCTTATGCTCAGGCACTTTTCTCCTGGCATCAGCAGGGCTGATGGAAATAGATTTGTTTGTTGTTTACAGCATGCAGCTGTGGGCGATGCTGCATGGGAGTTGTATAAGATTGAAGCAAATTTGTACTGAGACTAAAATATTGAGCTTTGCTCCCGTCAGCAGTCTCTGGAATCTTATTGTCGAAAACTTTATCTAGTTGTAACCTTCCCCAGGGTGATTTTCATTTGCAGCTGCCCTGTTCTGTCTCTCATCTCCTGTCCCCCACCGCCACCACGGCGTTAGTACTTAGCTTGAGCCAGCCAGCCTGGGCCGGAGCGCCGGCTCCTTCCCGACAAGGCCGCGCAGAGGGACCCGGCGACCGGGCGGCCATCTTCTCTCCGCGAGCCCAGCCCACCACGCCCCTCCTGTGCCCGCCCCTCCTGTGCCCGCCCCTCGCAGCGGGGCCGCACCGGCCCTGGGGATGCGCCCGGATCGCGCTCTCTCTCTCTCTCTCTCTCTCTCTCCAGCCTGGCGCTGCCGGCCTCATGGTCTCCGGGTCTCAGAGGAGCAGAAACACATCTGACAATAAATACTCTGTTCCCCATCTAAGCACATGTGCAAGTTTCTCTTTGTCCTCAGATGGGGTTGAGAGGACAAGAAAAAGGGCAGAAAAAAGAAACCAAACTTCCCAGGATTCCTGGGGGGATTTCTGTCTCTCAGTGGGCGCATTGCCAGGCCCCGGTGCCTTGGTAGCTGAGTGAATTTTCTCTGGCAGACTTGTTGGTGCCCTTAAAATCTAGAGTGTAGGTAGATGTGTTTTCGTGTGCACATGTGTACCTGTGTGTGTGGGTGGCAGGGGAGCTTCTGATGCACCAGAACATGACTGTTTCATCTTAGGCAATTACTGAACCATCATGTTCAGGTGCCTTTCGCTGTTGGGTGAGGGTGGGGAAGAGAATGTGCTAAACTCCTACCCTCCTTGCCTAACAGGAAAGGACGCTTCTAGGCCCAAGTTGCCTCTTCGTGCTGAGAAGAGGCCTGCTATCCAGGACCCACAGGAGAAGGGTGGGCACTCAGCCATTTCTGCTTTCCAGCAGTAGCACCACTGTCTATGCTCCTGGACAGACAAGATCCCCAAGAGGGTGTGAAGAGAGGGCCCCCAAACCTTGGCTGAGGTGATAGCTCCCCGGAGAGTAGGCAATCTGTCTGTCTACACAGGTTGCTTCCTAGAGTGACTCTACCCTCTGAATCGTCCCAAACTCATGTGTTGGGAGGGGTTGGGGAGCCCATGGGATTCTGAACCTTTCAAAGAAAATCTAGATGTGGATCTAGATGTAGCAAACATGGTCTGAGTTTTCTATCTGGTAGCCACTGGTCTTGGGCTTCTAGAAGGCTTTCTCTTATGGGCCAGTGGGAGATCCATCCTGGGTTATTTCCACATGCTAACAGGTGCCTGGGATCTCAGAGAGAGACTGCCTGAGTAGAGGGGTGACTAAAAGTGTGTAGGCAGGGCTTTGACCAGTTTGTGCAGTCCCTCATCCCAGCTAATCAGGGTTCCCTTGGGGTGCCTCCCAAATCACTATGGTGAGGGCAGATCTAGTAGCTGTGCAGTGTATGGCGCGGTTTAAGTCATGCTTCTTTGGGGTTTTAAGAGACCAAAGTCCAACTCAAACAGCTTTAAACTGGCAAAGAAAGTATATCATCTCCCAGTGTAAAAGTCTAGGGGAGGGGGAGTTGGCTGCAGGCATGGCTGTAGTCAGGTGCCCAGATGCTGCTGCCATGGCCTGGCTTTGACCATCTCTCTGCTCTGTGTTCCTTCTGACTGATCACATTCAGAGGCAGGCTCTCATCAAGCAGTGCCCAGGTGACCTACCAATGGTGCCAGATTTATAATCTATTTGCTTAAAAATCCAGCTGAAAATAGTATACCTCATGAATAGCATGAGTCATGCACACACAAGCTAAAATCTCAAGGCGGGTTCTCATTGGCCCAATTTGGATCAATATCTTATCTTTGATAAGAGAGCTAGTTGGGCAAGTTATAGGTGGTTCTGACATCCACAGAATTAAAGGCCCCCAATGGCCATTGAGGGGACAAAAAGGTTTAGTGCCTAAATTGGCCTCCAAACAGGCCTAGGTCACTGGCAAGAAGCTGAAGCCTCCATCCCCCTTGGGCTCCCCACACAGAGTCTGTGAGAATGAGAAAAGACAGACATTATCTACATTCTAAATACATATAGGTTAATGAAAAGATCACTATTTTCTGGTAATCCATAATTCTCCCAAGATAAAGGACTCCTTCCTGTACATCCAAGAGCCAATAGCCGCTTGGACTGGAGTGGCCTTGGTTTCAGCTCCTGGCTGTGTTTTGACATTTCAAATTTGTAGAGGTCATGTGTGCAGCGGGAATGGCTTGCTAGAACACTGATGATAATATTCCTGGCAGGCTCAGGCGCTGGAAATTCCGGTTTCAAGATATCTCATTATCTGCAGGTGCCATAATGGCACGCTGAATGCAGAGCTGTCAATCACGAAGGAACATTTGGAAACGCAGCAGCCACATAAAAGCTTTCCCTGACTTACCCCCTCTGCTCAACGAAGGAAGGAAGGAAACTCAAAGAAATCATCTTGCAAACAGTTCAGCAGCATCAAGTGAAACACGGGTGGAACTGGCCAGTGATATGCATGCTACTCTCAGACAGTAGGCCAAGGGAACAGCCCTCAGGGCACCTGCCTTTCTCCAGAGCTCCGGGAGGGCCTCCCTGTGTGCCGACAGGGTGCAGGTTCCCTCAGCCCCTGACCCTTGAGCTTCCCGTGGAGTCTGACTTTCACCAGAGAAGCCTTGGCCTGGAGGCCTGGCCTGCTCCATTGCAGCCAGAGGCCAGATGCAGGTCTAGGTTCTCTGCACACTTGGCATGTGTGTCCCTACAAAGTCCGGCAGGTGGGAAAGATGTGTAGAACAGAGGGTTAAAAGCCCAAGTAAGTTTCTTCTGTATATTCCAATGGCATTGGCTAGAGCGGTATTTTTGGGGGAACCGGGTGAAGCCAGGATGTGTTTGAGTTCCATTAGGACACTGGTCTTGAGGAATTCACAAAATAAAACTAAATTTGATCTACTATGATTTATTAATTTTTTCAAAACTGAAAACCTACCCCTTAAAAAATAAACATTCAAAAACGGAGCCAAGAAGCAGAGGAGCATGGCGCAATCTCTTAGTAAGGGATTACTGATGAACTTCCGGGCTGGTGACTCTCAGGCACCCCGAGGACAAGACATGGGACTAAAGAATTTCAGAGTTGGAGGCTTCCTGCAAGGATTCATGGGCTGAAATGAATAAATGGACTCATTTAACTTACACTTAGTGTTAAATGGTACACACAGACTATAGACCAGGGGTCACAAATGCAGACATTTCCCGGGCCAGACATGGTGAACTGGAGGTTGGAAGCTGCTTTTAAAGTGGCAGGTGCTGCATTTTTTTTTTCCCCAGGAAGAAATGGTTGGCCTGATCTCCCAACTTTTCAAAAAAAGTTACGATTTTAAACTTTAATTTGAAAACCATTTCCTTTTTCACCCCAATTTCTGACAACTAAGTCAGATTTTTTTAATGAAATAATAAACTACTGTGCCATGGACCTCTCATGTACCACTGTCTCAATAAAAACCAGAGGGTGACTTCACATGGTGGGAATTGAGCATATGACCACCTGGTCAATAATTATGTCCCAGGGCCTTTTCTTTTTTTCAGAGTACCTAACTTCAGTTATATGAATGAGTTTCTTTTCAAGGAAGTTAAAAAAATGTTATCCCTAATTGAGTGCCTTATTCATTCATTCATTCATTTGACAAAGAGTTGTTGAGATTCAGCAGTATGCCTGAGTCATGCCAGCTATTGGTAGAAGAAAGATGAGTAAAGCCTTCCTTTATGAGCTCAGAGTCCAGGTGACAAGGAAGTCCAGGTGACAAGGAAGAATATTCCTGGGGAATATTCGTTAGTGTAAATGTCTTCACCCAAGGCCATGCCCCCTGCCCCATGGCAGAGGCCACTGTTCACCAGGCCATAAGAGGGAGCATGGTTGTTTGAGAATTACACCACTGCCCCTTGGGAATGTTCCTTAGGTGCTCCTGTGGATAATAGGAAAATGTCACCATCCACCAAGATCAATGCACGCATGGCATTTTTTGAAACACTGATTGTCCCAAGAGGGATATGGTCATTTAGGCTACACTTAAGAAAAAGTTACCCAGTTTGAGAAACGAGAGCTCTTTAGTCTGGAAAAGATGAGGTAAGGTTGGGGATGATCAAGAGGAGGAAATGGGGGAGCTGTCCGTGCCCTTCCATTGGGCTTCCTGGGAAGAGGAGGAGTCGTACCAAGCCATGTGGGACAGATTCAGGGGTGGACGCTTAAGCGCAGTGTTCAGAAGTGAGAATCTAGGATCAAATCCCAAGTTGATCACCCAGTGTGAACTTCAGAAAATTGGCTTTTTGAGCCTGTTTTTCCTCTACTGTAGAGTTTACAAGACCTTTATCTCATTGGATTGTTGGTATAATTATATGAGATAACATGTGTGGAGGGCTTAGCCCAGTGCCTGAAATGTCAAAACTTTTCAGGAAATGCTATTATGGAGGGTGTGCCAGTTTGAAAGGATTATGTGCCCTAGAAAAGCCACGTTTTAATCCTGGTCCATCTTGTGGAGGCAGCTGTTTCTTTTAATCTCTATTCAGCATTGTAGGTTGGAAACTTGATTAGATTATCTCCATAGAGCTGTGATTCACCCAATTGTGGATATTAAACTTTCATTAGAGTGACATATGACTCCACCCATTCCAGGTGGGTATGATTAGTTTACCGGAATCCTTTAAAAGAGGAAACATTTTGGAGAGAGCAGCAGAGCCATGAGAACTACCAGAGCCTACACAGCCAGAGACATTTGGAGAACTCCCCTGGGGAAGCTTCATGAAACAAGAAGCCTGGAAAGAAAGCTAGCACACATCGCCATGTTCACCACATACATTGCCAGTTGAGAGAGAAACCCTGAACTTCATCAACCTTCTTGGACCAAAGTATCCCCTAGATGCCTTAATTTGAACATTTGTATAGACTTGCTTTAATTGGAACATTTTCATGGCCTTAGAACTGTAAACTTGCAAATTAATAAATTCCCCATTTTAAAAGTTGTTTTGTTTCTGGTATATTGCATTCCGGCAGATAGAAAACTAGAACAGAGGGACAGAAAGTTTATTTTATATTAAGTCAAAATCTATCAGCCAGCCAGTTACCAGCTGTCCAAGCAGGTAACATGCTGCTTCTAGAATCAGTGAATTCCCTGTTATTAGAAGTAATCAAACAGAGAATAGGTGACCAATAGAACAGATCGTTGTCTTTGCATAAGGCTTTAAGAACATTTATATAGCTTTAAGTTCCTTTTCAATTCTGAGCCAGGATGCAAAGAATCAGGTACCATATGATATACTCTGTGTATATGTGTGTGTGTGTGTGTGTATACGCACATATGTGTGCATACAGGATAACCAACAGGATTTCTAGCTATTGTGGAAATTTTCTTCATAAGAGGAATGAATGAATGAATGAATACAATATTTTTAATTCATTTCAATTTTAATATCAGCCATAGGCTGATAGGCAGCCAAATAGGCTGCTCCAGATCTTCCAACTTTCAAAAGCACGCAGATACCCTTCATGTCCTCGTGAGTTCAGAATAGAGGCTTTAGCAACCACAAAGCCTTGGGAATTCCTTGGGCACAACAGCAATGCCAAGGGGAAAGGCCCCACTCCCAGACGTCACAGAATGATCCAGGTCATCCCCGTTGCTCCATAGACAATTTCCCTAAATATTCGTCCCTGAAAGTGACTCACCTTGAAAGCCGTAGCGGAGTGTCTCATGTTGTTCTGTGAAATATATCAAAGATAACATAATGCAGAAAGATCGATTTAATTTTATAGAAGATAAAAAAAATCGAGTGAAGGATATCAGGTCAGGTTTGGGTACTGCCAGTTCAAACTTGTGGGCACTTTGATACCATCATCTCCTCCTTCCTTTTCAGTTCATCTTTAGTGCTCGCCTGGTCAAGACTTCTTTGAGAAATTCACTGACACTCACCTGTAAGTGACTGAAAACAACACGTGGCTTGTGTCTCGGGTTTTTGCATGTGAACAAAAGCAAAAAATCCTAGGTCAGAATCATTTCCAATGGTCAAATTCCCAGCTGGCTTGGGAAATATAGAAGGAAGTTAATTGGGAGAGGGAAAAAGACGAGGGTGCTTTCTGAAGCCCTTGAAATCTCCCCATGTAGGCAGCTGTCTGGTTTGCTAACATATAAAGATTTGAGTTCCCAAGAGATCAATATAAGAAGAAACCACTTAATGTTTTTTCACTCCATTGGTTGGGTTTTACTCTGAAGTTTCAAGAAATTGTCCTTTTACATCAAACTATATGCAATTTGGTCTTAGATTTATTAACTAACTTTCACCCAAGAAGAACCATCCTAGAGACGTAGTCATTAGATGTTGACCAGGGCTAGAAAAGTGTTCAACTAACACACTGAGCCAGCCCCTTCACCCTCCCCCAGCCACCTTTCCTCTCCTACTACCTTCTCCCTATCCCACCACACACAAACTTGATTGCAACGGTGGTCTGTTATGTTCTATTATATCTGGAAATAGACCCCGTGGCTAAAGGAAGCCTTTCTGCTTTTTTTAATTGTCTTTCTTTCTTTCTACCTTTTTT